>VZTY01034745.1:0-18831 GCA_013400935.1 Turnix velox
GCTCTCTAACAGCTCAGTTATACTCATCTGCTTATACTGATGACTCATCCAGCCTGGCCTTAAACACCTCCAGAGAGGGGGCAACCTCTTCCAGTGTCTCACCACCCTCACACTAAAGAGCTACTTTCTTCTCTCCAGCCTAAATCTTCCCCTCTTCCAATTTGCATCCATTACTCCTAGTCCTGCCATCCTGGATCCTATTAAAAAGTCCTTCCCCAGCCTCATAGTACCCTTGTTCTCAACAAGTGTTTTGACTGATAGTATTAAGGAGATGAAATCATGCTGATTTTCTAAATAAGACATTGGCAAACAGAATATTTTCACAATTGCTGTCCTTATGCCTTTGGTGTGGGACATATTACACTAGGATCAACATTTATGCTGACAGTACTGACAAGGAACTGAGGAAATTCCTACCACAAGGACACATTTCTGTGGTCTGCATTCAAAAATTTAGGTTGACAAGGACCTTCAACAAGTGTAAGGTGAATTGGAGAAAAAGAACCTAAAAGCAAAGTGTGCTTTGAGACATAAAATCATAGAATGGTTTGGGTTGGAAGGGACCTTAAAGATAATCCAGTTCCAACTCCCCTGCCATGGCCAGGCATGAATTTTTGTGGGTTTTCTTTATTTTGTCCAGCATGTATCTGTGATCTGCCTTTTGGCACACAGTAAAAACAAAGCTAAGTTTTAATGGGACAGTTTATAGCATAAATGCAGCAGAACTGACTAGGCTGAAGAGACAAGCAACAGTTAATAACACTGTGGTCACCTTTTCTCCCTTTTCTCCTATATCACCCTTTTCTCCTCGAGGCCCAGGGAAACCCTATAAAAACAAAAGGGACAAAGACAGGTCGACTTTCATTCACATGCAGGGAAAAGCTTTCAAATACTCTTGGAAAACAGCACAAACAGATTATTTTACCACATGCTTTGTGTGTGTGATGTTTGAACAGATGCATGCACAGAAGAGCACGTGAGACAAACAAGTCACAATGTCTGGTAGAGTCATTTTGCCAGCCATGTAAAGTATATATATGTCCTGGAAAAGCATATATATGTTCTGGAAAAGACTCTTCCAAGTTAGGGCTTTCAGCGTAGGACTTAAAGCTGCCACTAAGGCTGCTCTTTTCAGCATGCCACAGAAAGAACCTATATTATGAAATGTATCTCTTTTTAATTAGGATAAATTTACTTAAGCAAATGTTAGCAACTTCTTATTTTCCTATGACTGATCCACAAGCCTGAGTGTTTTCTGACCAAGGGCAGGCAGTCCTTCAGCCTGTTGACTTCCAAAGGACCACTTAATTGTATTAATAAGCACAATATGTGCTGGGGTCTGTTGATAAGGGGTTAGTGTATTGCATAATTCTTGTTCTCTTTATCATAGAGGAGCATATGCAGCATTTAGCACACTCTCTGCATGTGTTGCATGCACAGTAAATGGAAACAAAGGTGTTCCACCCAGTGAGCTACTGCTTCAAAGATGTTCACCTACCATGAAGAGTGCATTGGTCATAAATATTACTTACATCAAGGCCAGGCTCGCCATCTTTGCCCTGCCAAAGAACCACATGAACTACATTAGCATCCCTAAGCTGTGAGACCAAGGGACACCTCGATGCTCAGCTTCTGAGCTCCCTCTATACAGCAGCACCCCACATTGCTGTGCTCCTCACAGCTTTGCTGTTAGTGAAGGACATTTCTGTCAGTGTTTAACATTCACTGATAACTTGACTGTAAAATATTACTTGACTGTAAAGTTTTGTTTGTATGCAGATTCCAGGAGCAAGCTAAAAATGCAGAAATGCCTGGCCTTTTTCTCTTTTAGAAAGGGAAAACAGAAATCAGATTTAAAAAAAAACCAAAACCTCAAAAAGTGACCCTCAGATAAACATGTGCTGCAGGCTAATTAGCCTCCATGAAGCCTGAAACCTGTCTCTTGTCATTGACTACTGATTAAAGTATGAGTCTGTATTTCAGCTTAAATTAATTAATCAAATAGATTAAACTGGAGAGGGTATAGAAACATTGCAAGTCTCTTGCAGAGGCAACTTGTGCCTGACCATGCACCTATACATTGCTTTACCTGTGTCAAAGTACAAAACAGACGTGTATATGCTCACACCTGACCCAGCCACCAGCAAAGTAAACAGAGTAAGTCAACTGATCATTTTGGGGCTATCCTAGAATCATCATATAGTTTGGGTTGGAAGGGAACTTAAGGATCATCTAGTTCCAACCCCCCTGCCATGGCAGGGACACCTCCCACTAGACCAGGTTGCTCAGCGCCTTGTCCCGCCTCGCCTTAAACACCTCCAGAGAGGGGGCATCCACAACCTCTCTGGGCAACCTGTTCCATTGTCTCACCACCCTCACCATAAAGAATTTCTTTCTTATATCTATCCTGAATATCCCCTCTTCCAATTTACATCCATTAGCTTCAATAATGCTAAAGGAAATTGTAACTCATATTATAGAGATGGCTAATATAATGAAATGGTTGATTTAAAGCACATCATATCCACCCATGAATGAGCAGCATTGTACTTCTGGAACTGCTTCTGAGCACATGGCACAGAAATGAAAACAAAACTGGTCTCTGAAGCATTAAACAAAACAAAAGTATCATGGGTGAAGGAGTCTTGCCACATGGAAATCCAAGGCAGCTCAATGACATTAATAAAATCACAGCTTTTCACAGGTCATCCTGAACTCTTGTGTGGTCCCCAGATGGGCACAGCCTGCAGAAACAGGAGCACCTGCCTTTTGAATTCCCTCTCCTTTGCTGATTCAAGTCAGCTTCATTACTTTCGCATGACCACATGCACGAGTAGGAATCTGAGTCTGTGATGCAGACCAGTGACCTTGCACTATCAGGGACTGCTATCTTTCTCCGCCTTTTGCAACTAATTGTATTGCCAGGTGAAAAGCAGCCATAAAGCACACAAAGTTTAATCAAGGAGTGATGAAAAGCACCATGTGCACAAACTCTGGAACTTACAGGCAAGCCATATGGTCCTCTGGGTCCAGGATCACCTGCAGTTCCCTTTTCACCCTAAAAAGAGATTACAGAAAAAGCAAACAAAAACATTGTCTTAGACAGATCTCTATCAAGTGCTTTAGGTTCAAGTTCATGCATTCCTACATCTTTCAAGTGAAAAACATCCAAGCTCATCTATTTTTATCACATGATTAAGGGCGTGAAGAGAAGGTGTGGATTACTCTCTAGGCAAAAGGAATTTTCAGGAATGTGATGTTATTTTTCAATCCATTAGAAACTGAAAATGTTTTCCAAACTCAACACACACGAGTTTCACTTTTCAGCTTGTAACATCACACAGTAAACAACTGGTGGTGTAATGAAAACTGAGGATATGCAGCATCAAGTTAAGCTGGAGATAAGAAGGAATTACTTTGCTGTGAGGGTGGTGAGACACTGGAAGAGGATGCTCAGAGAGGCTGTGGAACCCCCTCTCTGGAGATGTTTAAGGCCAGGCTGGATGAGGCACTGAGCAGCCTGATCTAGTGGAGGTGTCCCTGCCTGTGCCGGAGGGGTTGGAACTCAATGATCTTTAAGGTCCCTTCCAACCCAAACTATTCTATGATTCTATCACCACACTTTAAGTACTGGAACATAGAATGGAGTGGGTTGGAAGGNACCTCTCTGGGTAGCCTGTTCTAGTGTTTCACCAACGCCCCTGAAAATAATTTCTTTCTTCAGCCTGAATCTCCCTCTTCCAATTTACATCCATTATTCCTAGTCTTGCCATCTCATATCCTGTTAAAAAGTCCTACCTCTGCCTTTCTGAAGGCTCTCTTCAGGTATAGAGAAGCTACTATGAGGTCCCCCTTGAGCCTTCTCTTCTCCAGGCTGAATAACCCCAACTCCTTCAGCCTGTACTCAAAAGGCAGTTGCTCCAGCCCTTCGATCATCTTCATGGCCCTCTTCTGGACCCACTCCAACAGATTAATGTCCATCCTATGTTGAGAGCTCCAGAACTGGACACAGTAACTCCAGGTGGGGCCTCATTAGAGCCAAGTAGAGGGGCAAAATCACCTCTCTTGACCTGCTGGTAACACTTCTCTTGATGCAGCCCAGAATTGGGCTGGCCTTCTGGGCTGCAAGTACACACTGGTGGCTCATGTTGAGTTTTTCATCCACTGACACCCCTAAGATGTGTCTGTGTGCCTAAATTAATAGTGGTGATCATCAGTACAGCCAAGTCCCTCAGCACAGCTCTGCAAATGGGCTGCAATGTCTCAGATATATTGACTGGCTAATACAAGAAAGCAGGCATCAGAGTAAACTGAAGACGAACCTGTTGTTGAATAATCACAGCAGTCAGGCGTTTGTCAAAGTAATTGACATTTGATCAGTCTCAGATCATATTTTGACATAGGTGCTGTCTATATTCACTTCAATCTTGGGATGATTAGATGTGCAATATGGGATCTTTCTGGATTCTGAAAATCTGAGTCATTTCTGAGCAGCACTTAGGCTGGATGCTCTTGCAGAACAATAGGAGACACTGAGAAATAGCAGCTGATTTTCAAATCTGTAAATCACTTGCAGTTTCAATACTTTCTCCTCAGAAGAAACTAATGTGCTGACCTATGTATAGAACAGCTACAAAACTCTTTGATCAGTTTTTGAAATATGTCAAGTCTGGTTCAGTATCTTTTTCTTAGAACCTTCAACAGCAAAGATGACTGCACAAAATACTCTCAAGATAGGCATATAACGTTGCTAGACATATGGTAGGCATATAGATATTGAATGTATCAATCTAGGATATAATCTCATCTGTTAGGTATATTCAGAGAAACTTATCTTACAATTTTTTGCCTCCAATACAAAGCACATGCTGAAATGTGTTTGGAATGTCAGATGAGGTCCTGGATGTTTATGGACTATATAAGATTGATGAACTATCATGGGCATATTGCCCTAAGCCATCATGAGAAACCATTTACTTCAGGGAAACATTCACAAACTTTTAGGAAGGTCTTTTTGTAAGGCACTTCATCAGTGCACAAAGAACAGAAATCATAGTCTTTGGTTTTGCCTTCTCTGTCACACTTCAGTCTCTTGGAATCATGGATGGATATGAAATACCATTGACACAAATAAAGCTGTGTAACTGTTGTCACCATTATGATTGCTAATGGAGATTTCAAGGTGAAAACCCCTTTTTGATGAAAATTAAAGGGAATGTACCTTTTTCACCAGGACAGAAATTGGCAAGAGACAAATCCATGAGACGAAACCAAGCTCAAAATCAGTTCTTTGCCCTCAAGGCAAGGGTTTCAGAAAATAAGCATTATATTAATTTTGACTTTCAGCCTGTTTTACATGGACAAGAAGCTGGAAGCACATTATGCCTGTTGTTGCCCACCAGGTTTACATATCCCCTTTCACTACAAATGGTTGAAGATGTTTCCCTGTTTCTCAGTGTTGTCTAATTCCTCTCAAGACAGACAATACATGAGATTAATTGCTACACAGCCAGATTCAGAAGCCTATTATGATCAACTCTTCCATTTGGTGATGATGTTCTCAGTAAATGCTCACTAAGCGCCTAGAAAAATAGTATTTTCAATAGCCAAAAAACTTATTCAGGACTGCAAAACCCGCCTGGACGCCTTCCTGTGTGACCTGGTCTAGGTGTTGTTGCTCAGGCAGGGGGATTGGACTAGATGATCTCTCAGGGTTCCTTCCAATCCCTGACATTCTGTGCTCCTGTGTGATTCTGTGATGAACAGCTTCAATTTTAGAGAAAAAATTGCATAGTTAACCTCATCTAGTGAGTTAACAGCATGAAATAACTTCAGCTTGATTATATTTGTTTTCCTTAACTTTTAAGTACAGGTAAATGTATACTGACTGATATTTCACACATATTCTCTTAAAGACAGTTTGTCTTTGCAAATTTTCAATAATATGGACTTAAGAATATGGTTTTATTTCTTGTTAGGAATCCCTAGTTCCCGTCAGGGTTAGTATTGGCCCAAAGTTTTTCTTATCAGTATGGAAAAATGTGATCCTGTCCAGTAAGAGCAAGCAGTGTGCAATTGTTAACTAAAAGCCAATGCCTGAAAACTGCAGGCAAAAATGTTTTCCTCTTACTTTCACACAAACAAGTTCAACAGTTGTAAATGCAAGCTGTAAAACTGCATTAAAAACACATGATTTACTATTTAGATAACAAGACATCAGGTCCAGGCACACCTGTTAGATAGATAACCAAGCTACAAACAAGTCCTCCTTCCAAACAGTATTGAGTCACTAAAATGAACAATTACAGCAATAATCTTGCTGGTGGATTGTGTGGAAAAAGAAACCCCCTTCTTTCTTCTGAACTTCCCCCCATTCATTTAGCTCCACAAAAAATTGTGGGTATGCAAGAATTTCTCACACACCTTAGTTTTTTGTATTTTTGCAAACCTCTCCCTCTGTGCTTATGTGATTATTGAACTCATTTATCTCACATTCCTATTCTCTTTCTAACTACTACATGTCAACAGCTATGGTGGGTTTGATTCTAGACCCAGCTTTATGACTTATCATAGAATTATAGAATGATTTAGGTTGGAAGGGACCTTAAAGATCATCTAGTTCCAACCCCCCTGATATGGGCAGGGACACCTCCACTAGACCAGGTTGAGCTTAGATACTTTCCTAAGAACAAATAATTACAACTACCTTCAATATATTAGAAGCATAGTTTATTTTGTAGCAAATTGGTTTTGGAAGAAATTTCAACCAGTAATACATAGGCAAAACATTCAAGAGATAGCTAATAATGCATGAATAAAATTATTATATTTCATATAAATTATCTCCTGAGGTTCTGGTGATGATGTTAAACTATAATTTCTCAGAAATGACAGAAAAAACTGCTACGTGCTGGTTAGAAAACAAACCTTGAATGTGTAATGGTCTGGAAGAAAAAGACAAATATCCAAGCCCTTCAAACTAGCCTGAGTGGTAACTACAGTCTACTGTTTCTCTTTTGGAATGTGCTTTACGTCTTGTACTTATTTCTCAATATACTGTTGTGAAAAAATGAGTCATCAAGTCATGCATACCTTTCTCAGATGAACTTATGAAGCCAGGCTGAAGGAGTTGGGGTTGTTCAGCCTGGAGAAGAGAAGGCTCAGGGGGAACCTCATAGTAGCTTATCAAAATCTGAAGGGGTCTACAGAAAGGCTGGGGTATGATATTTTAATAGGGTCCAGAATAGCAGGACTAGGAGTAATGGATGTGAATTGGGAAGAGGGGAGATTTAGGCTGGATCTAAGAAAGAATTTTTTTACTCTGAGGGTAGTGAGAGACTGGAACAGGTTGCCCAGAGAGGTTGTGGACGCCCCATGATTCCTGGAGGTGTTTAAGGCCAGGCTGGATGAGGCACTGAGCAACCTGGTCTAGTGGGAGGTGTCCTTGCCTGTGGCAGGGGCTTGAAACCAGATGATCTTTAAGGTCCCTTCCAACCCAAACCATTCTATGAATCTACTACTGTTAAAGCTGACTGGATCCATGCCATATGGCTGTGTCCTTAATACAGGGAGTCTGAAGTCATTTTAGCACAGCTGTCTTGTTAAACTGAGAAATCCAGAGAGACAAAATTCTGGGCTGGCAGCTCCTTGGAGGTTTTAGTCAGCATAAAGTATCATCTTCTGTTTTGTTGTACAAGTTGATGGTTGTATTGTTAAAGATGACAGGCTCACGGATAAAGATCCCTAACCTATTTCCATTGGGAATAATGTTCTGTGAATATATCAAAACAAACAGGATATTCTAAACTTTAAAAAAAAGAAGAAAAGCTTAGATTTTATATAGAGATATTTTCTTTTCAAATATAAATCTTTTCAAGATAAAAACATTTAAGTGCAAAGAGGTAAGAAATGTTAATTTCTTTTGCCATGACACAAGTATATCATCAGATCACATCACCTGCTTTTGTCTGTGTTTCTTCCCTCAATCCATTTACACAAAATAATGAAGACAATCAAAATGATGCTCTTTGCAGCACCATGAACTTGGAAATCCTGTAACTTTCTTACTGATAAGTCATTACAAAATATCAGCTCCTCTAAAGTTACAAAATCAACCTGTCAACAGATAAATGTGTGTGCAGCCAGGATGTATCTTCAGTTCTGGGCTGATCCTTAAGGGATACTGCTGAGTTTAGCAACATCTGGGCATATTCTATGTAGCTGTATGACATTCTGACACCGTGACAGTGGCTTTGTGCAGAGAAACACATAGAATTTACACTTACTCTTTCTCCTTTAGGTCCTGCAGGGCCATGGGGACCAACTGGACCATCTCCACCCTATGAAAGGAAACAAAGAAGGTAAGAGAGAGATCTTGTCCTTTACAGGTCTTTAGATGTGCCTTCTAGCCACGAACTAACATGGAATCAGTCTTTACTGGTTGAGAATTCAGATTTAATTGTGAAGGGACCTGGCCAAAAAAATTCATTTGGCTTTCAAAACTCCCCCAGTAAGATAAAAAGTAATCAAATTTTAAAACTCTTAAGTTGAAAGTGGATGTACCTGTACCAGTGATTAACTGGAGGCTACTAGAAGCCTTCAGATATCTAACTCCATTCTTCTTTCACTTTATCAATTTCTTAATTATTTGGAAAAGCTAAGAATTTAATATTTATGTTAAATTCAGGAATGTCTGTAGGAGAATCCCAGCACATCTGCATCCCTTTCACTGATTCCATATTATCATTAAACAAGGATGTTTCCTTGTGTAAACCAAATGCCAAACCTTATTTAGGAAAATAAACATCTCAATGAAGGCAGTTATCCAACCAAACAAAAATAATCAAAACCAAGAAGTTTTTTTAACATCTAGAGGTCTTTCTGCAGAGAACTGCATTTTCTTTCCCCCTAAGAGTGTTCTGGAAGCCCAATCTTTCATCATGGGAAATATCTGCAATGTTTGACCTTCCTTCCTCTGTGCCACATGTGAAAGTGGCCGGTGGAGCTGCTGGAGAAGACACAGACTCAGTAACAAAGAGTGACACAGAAAGACAAGGGACTCACCCGGGGTCCTGGCTTTCCATCTAAGCCAGATGCTCCCTGTGTGGTTAGGTGGAAACATGGATGGTGGGTGCAACACGAATGACAAGAAGGTGAGATTAGTGAGTGGTGCTGATGAACAAACACAATTCAAACACACAGTACGAGTTCTGATGGGTTTCTGGAACAGGTATCACATTATCATAGCATGTTAGTTAAAAATTCACATAAAACATTCAGAGTCTGGTTCTGTTCTCACATTAGTGAGATGTCAGTGACCCAACCCTATCTTCTCATCATAGTATATAGAATAAATAGAATCGCAGAATGATTTGGGTTGGAAGGGACCTTAAAGATCAGCTAGTTCCAACCCTCCTGCTACTAGATCAGGTTGCTCAGTGCCTCATCCAGCCTGGCCTTAAATATCTTGAAAGAGGGAGCATCTATAACCTCTCTGGGCAACCTGTTCCAGCATCTCACCACCCTCACCATAAAGAATTCCTTTCTTATAACTAGCCCTGAGTCTCCCCTCTTCCCATTTACATCAGTTATTCCTAAATATCAAGCTACAGGAGTGGCAAAAACACCAGATGTTGGGGTGTTTTTGAGCCCTAGCACACAAATCTTTACTTTGTAATTTACTTGCATTCTTCCTAATTTGTAAATTATGACAACAAAGAATGAAAAATATATGTTAGCTGTGATAGGAAGTATTGAAAGGCAAAAATACTGCATTATGCAGCCGACAAAATCTGGATCCTGACTATAATGGCCTCATTCATGTCCAAGAGAACGGGGGACAATCCCATTTCCTGTTTTCCCAGTATATTCCCAGTTCAGAGCACAGTGGCCATTTGCTCCCGTATCCTTGGGGTCGGGATGACCCCTGGTGGATTTTTTTGGGAATAACAGAGGAGCTGCAAACGATGTGCTCCACTGTCCCAGCACAGTAATGCTTGCGGCTGGGGGTCCAAAACTATTTGGGACACAGGAAATAATCTGAATAATAAAACGTCCCAATCCAAACAAACACACACCAAAAAAATTCCAAAAACAAAAAAAACCCCTCCACTAGTGGTGAAAATGAGCCATTTTTAGAGAGTCAAACTGTTAGGCTTTGTTCTAAAGAAATCAGTAAGCAGGGGAAAGAAAAGATCCGTGTAAATTAAAAAAATTAATAGCAGCATCTTCTGCTCTGAGTTTAAACAAAGATTTCTGGAATAAGCAAAACATTCTTCCTCCTTTTACCCATTTTTAGGGGTTTGGCTCAGACCTCCAAAGCTTTCTCTACACAGTTGTAACTGTCAGCTTAAAAATCATGATTTTTAAAAAAATATATATTAAAAATCTCAGTGATTATGACCTTGTCTAGAGGCCCTGAAAAAGAAATAATGAACTTAATTTTTTTTGGTGATAAAATAACAAAACTAACTTTCCTGAGTGCTTTCAAACACACCCAGTAAGCACAGAAAGTATTTTCTCTTTTGTCAACCTTAAATTTGAAGGACATTAGTGCTCCACATGAAAATTTATTTCCATGGTCCCTCATTTCTAATACAAAATTAAAGGCAAGCACTCATGATGGATATTTTTTACTGTAACAATCCACCACCTTTAATGTATAAAAAATAATAAAAATAAAAATACAGCAGTAACAATCCACCACCTTTAGTGTATATGGAAAAATTAAAAAAAAAATTATCCAAACTGATTTTTAAACTTTTCTCAGTTAGACCTCTCCATTTCACCAGCAAAAGTGCAAACAGAGGAAGAATAACTGAAAAGATGGAGGGGAGGAAGAAGACTCCTTTTTTTAATGCTAAGACCATACAACATTTAAAATAACAATACGATCAATACAATGGGAGTGATGGCATCCTTGTGACACTGAACACTTTCAACTGACACACAACAATAAAAAAAATCCAGTAGTACTGGGAGTTACTGAACATTGCTTTGGGTGATAACAAAGATTTGAAGTGAGGTAAAACAAAAGATCGAGGCACTGCACTAAGAGGATATGTTCTGTGCATGCTGTGGAGTAAACCAGAGTTGTTCATCAAGAGCAGAAAGAGAAGCTTGTGATTTGCACTTGAGATTGAATAGTTGGGGTTTATTTTACTTACTGGAAGACCAAGGGGCCCTCTGTCACCCTTTTGACCTGGTTCACCCTTCAATCCTTTAAGACCACTTAACCCTGGTTCACCCTAAATGTAAAAGTATAAATGCCAAAATTTTTGGGTGATGTAATGGGTGTTTAAGCTGGGAGAGAAGAAGGCAGTGTCAGAAATAGCTGCAAACTCCAGTTTGAGACAAGGACATTAATTCAACCTGCTCAGCCTGCTGGCAATTTACATACTGGCCACTGTTGGAAAGTACTTTGGTGTCTGCTGCCGATTTAAAGTGTGAAAAAAAACCCTACAGGAAACTTATAAGTCACAGATTCTTTTGAATCTTATCCTAGTAATTATCACCATAGTTAGATGGTTTGGATTAAGTGTGAGTTTCAGGGTTTTTTTTTAATTTCCTCAAATCCTATTAAGTACCTGACACAGATAATTTGAACTGAAAGAAAACTTTCAGAGAAAATAAACCTCAAAACTGGAGGTTTCTCCAGAGGGATCTTCTGAAGAGAAGTACTTTTGCAAGGAAGAAATATTTTTTTTCTCATGGCAAACTGGAATTTGCAGCAAAACCTCCCATGGAGATATTTTAAACCTTTAAGCATACGTAATTAAACAGGAACAAATTAAAAGAAGCAGCAGAGGTAACACAATGCCAAGCTGTTTGTAAGGTCTGTAGTTTCTCTGCTCATATGGAGAAGGTTAAATAACGTTAAGAAATGGCACTTGTCTTCTTGTGATGGTTAAATTATGGATGGGCTATTACATTAAACATTACTAAGAGGACAATGGTGGGCTGGGAGCTGCCAATAAATCATTCTTGCATCCTGAAAAACTACCTCAGCATGAGGCATGTCCAGTCAAAAGAAGCATACTGGCCACACCTGTCTCTTTGGGAAACAGAAATAGGTGGGTATTTCATCCAGGCTGCTCCCCATGGCCTTGTTCCTAAGTTTCCCTTTGATGTAGATTTTACCTTATATCATATTCATATTTCTTAAAAAAAAAAATTTAAATAGAATCTAGTCTGCAGTCTTAAGTAACTCCAGACATCATCTGTCTGCTCTGCACCCTGCCTAAGTAGCCACTTCATTCTTCTTCTCTTTGACTCTATGTGACTTTCAAAGTGGTAGGACTGAAAACACTGAAGTTTTGGAAGGAGACCTGAGAAATCTCACAAAAGCCTGAGTTTCAGGCCAGAAGCCTGAGGTAGGGTTGGGCTGGTGCTAAGATGGAACAGATTTGTCCTAAAATATGATTTATGACTCAGGTTTCTTGTGTCTCATAACGATTCAAACATGTGATTTTCTGTCTCACACACAGAAATGTTTGGGTTAGAAAGGACTTTAAAGATCATCTAGTTCCAACTCCCCTGCCATAGGCATGGTCATCTCCCACAGGACCAAACTGCTCAATGCCTCACCCAGCCTGGCCTTGAACATCTCCAGGGAGGGGTCACCTTCAAAAAACAAACCCAAACACTGAACCAGAAGACCCTCCTCCCATTACTTAGTTTTTGAGAAAGCTGCATGGGCTTAGGGAGCCACAGTGATTAAAATAATCATTCCTGATAACAGCACTGTCCCTAATTAATGTTATGCTATATTGTCGCCCTGAATTTTAGAACTAAAATACACACATGATGGGGAACTTGCATAATGTCTGAAGGAACACATCAGCAAGGTACATGGCATCTGTGGAGGTGAAATATCATTCTCAGTGGAACAATTAATGAATGACATAAATGAACAAGAATTTATCTGACTCCATTTTCTTGTGTGTTATGACAAGCTTCTATGTACAAAAGTAATTCCAATTGCAAGTGCAGTGGTGAGCAGCTTGGCCATAAATAGGAAATTCAACAATTTAGTGCCACATTACAAGTATTCATACAAAAAAATATTGATTCATTCAATGCTCTGGAGAAACACAGCTCAGAAACAAACACAGAAAATATAAAAAGCTTTTAAACTAGCTGCTAAAATCTGCTTGAAGGTTTAAGAATATCAGAAACATTTATTAAACGAGACATACGACAAACCACAGCTACATGCACTGAAGAACAAAGCACGACAAACTTCTCAGACATCAAGAAAATGACAATTCAAGACAGCCATTAATTTACCTTTGGGCCAGGCAGTCCATGAGGTCCCTGAAAAAGAAAGAAACCATTTTTTCATTACGAAAATATGCCACAAATTTTCAAGAGTTTGTTGCTTTATAGGAGTGCAAGTTGCACCTGCATTTTTGTCCTTGCTAAAGAATTGCAGCTGCCAATAAAGCCACTGTAAATTCAGAGAATGAACCAGGCACACAATGAATGAATGAACAAGGGTTATTTTTCTACTTCCTGTGATTTTACAGACCTGCAGAATAGGTCTAAAACTACATATCTCTCTCTACATCCCTCACATAATCTCATATCACTTCAATTAAGCAGGCATTAGAAGAGATCTTTAAGCCCTTTTGTAACCCAGCTTTTCCTCTCAAGCTTACCATAGGGCCTGGAGGTCCATGTGGCCCTGGTGATCCAGGTGGTCCTATCACCTAGAGATAAAAAAGAATGGCATTAAATCATATAGAGCAAGGAACACCCTCAGAAAGTCAGACTGACCCTTCTCTTGGCAGACACTTAAAACATAGCAAAACATTGATCTAGAAAGGCTTTCAGGAATGGGAGCTATTTTGATTCAAAAGACAGGGTAACTGAAGCTCAGATCCTTAAATGTACAGAAACTAAGAAACAGAAGAAGATGATGTGTGACTTTATTCTTCTCCAAAATTGATGAACGGAAAAGATACTAAATTCAAGCCAGGGTTTGGCATATTTTCAAAATTACCCTTTGCCTCTCCTTTTATTGCATTTGGCCCAATTGTACCAAGAATTCCTTGCAGTCAGTAAAACCAGGTTGCTCAGCATCCAGTGCATGCATTGCTTTTCTAAGTTCCAGAAAACCCAATGGAAAATAATTTAATGCTGATATTTACAGTTTGATATCATCTATCTCCATGGGTTTAATCCTAAAGGGCTGCAAGGTGGCAGCAGGTCAGGAATTTCTACTCCCAGATCAGATCTCCACAATTAAGCTCAAGCCCTCTGCTTTAAGTAGCTACTGGTGATGGCAATACCAGAAGCAAATGAGTGAGAGAGCTTTTTTGGAAGTGAAAACAATCAGAACAACATGAATGAGTTAGTGAGTTGATTTTTAATGAATTAATTTTAATTTCTGAGAGACAGAGTTTGAGATACATCATGTCTAGCATGTCCTATAATATTAGGAGGTGACCACCTGACACCTCAGGGCTATGGCTTCCAACACCCAGGCCATGTCACCACTGACAAAGTAGTTGGAATTCATTTCCTACCTTACTGTGCTCTGATAATGTTAATCATAAAGGTGCTGCATGGGAGGGGGTTTTTGTTTGGTTTGAGGTTCATGTTTTTTGTGTTTTAGGTTTTTTCATGCCTTTATCATGCTTTGACAAATGAGGAGAATGACTGTCCCTATATAACTAATCTTTATCATGGGTTACATGACATCACTGAAGTCAGCCTACTCTGGTTCTTGCTGCTCAGATGCTCAGAATACAAGGTGTTGAGAAAGATTTGAGTGGGGTTTTCTTCCATTAGTTTTATCTTTCTGTTTTACCTTGCAAAACATCTATTTTTTGATTCATTACAGAGTCAGAAGGATTTCACTGAAGTGAGCAGGGATGTTGTTCACAGCAAGAGAACAGAACTGGGCAGAATTTTATCTTTCAAATTTGATAAGTAGTATTTAGCTCTATGACCAGAAGTCTGTTCATTCTCTAATAGTTATTCAAGGAAGAAAAATATATTGAAAGCTCCAGTGTAGGAATCAGCAAAGATGTCAGGAAAAGGCCAGGACAAGGCACTGAGCAGCCTGATCTAGTGAGAGGTGTCAATGCCTAAGGCAGGGGGGTTGGAACTTGATGATCTTTAAGGTCCTTTCCAACCTGAACTATTCTATGATTTTATGATTCTATGAAATATTGTTCAAAATTGAAAGTTGGAGCACAACATGATGAGACTTACTGAAGGACCTTGGGCACCAGGCAAACCAACATCTCCTTTTTCACCTTTCATCCCACTGGCACCCTACAAAATCATGGCAAAATGGCATTTATAAACAGCTTTAATCCTCTTAGCAATCAATCTCGAAATGATAATATTTCTTTGCAAAAAGAATGAAGCAAACACATAAAGGAAATCTATTTTTTAAAAAGAATTGCTGTTCCCCTGTTAATAACTTTCAACAAACACAAAGATATGCTTTTATTTCTCAGCTAATAATTGTAGGATGTTATTTATGATAAGTCCTTATGCTGGCACTGCATTAATGATATATTGTACTTTGCATATGTTTTTTGAATTGTTTCTGGTTTTATGGGGATATTTTATTCTACATACATATGTATATAGGAATAGGTTGAATGTACCCCATAAATATTGATGCATCTTCCCTGTCTCCTCAATCTAAGTGATTTGAAATTCCTGGCAAGTGTTCAAAACACCATTACACTTGCCTGAGCTGTGCCACAGATTACAAGAGAGGCAGAAATCTGATCAGCATGACAACTAATCTCCCAAATCAACATTATGTTGGACCGTAAGTAGAATGAAAAGTTCTGACAATCTTCTAAGATCAGCTGCAGAGCAATCTCAGAATTTTCCTCCCCAGTGCTTTCTGGCCCAGTTGCAATTTATCAGCACTGTTAGACATTTTTGATAGTGGAAGAGAGAAAAAATACAAGTAATTTAAGCTAAAAAGAATTCATTTTTCATACTCACAGGCAGGCCAGGCAGTCCAATTCCTCCTTTTTCTCCAGGTATTCCAGGATCACCTGTATCTCCTTTTGAGCCTTTAGGTCCCTGAAATACAGACTTATTTAGCAAATCATGTTAAAAAAAAACCAATAGAATTCTGGCTTTGATCCTAATAATTATAATAAGCGAGTCTATGGATTGACCTTTTAGTTGATATGTAAAAATTTAGCCATTATTAGACTATACAGTAAGGGGGAAAACAATAATGAACTTCATCATTACCATTATCATATTATTACTTAAATTATTAAAGATGCAATTTAGGATGACAGGAATAATCTCCTGGAATAATCTATGGTTGCTAACATGACCTGGACTTCATGATTTACACAATGTACCTGCTCCCCATCAGCTCCTGGTGCTCCAGGAGAACCTTGTTCACCCTGCAAAAGACAAGATGGAACTGGATTATCCCAGTTGTCCCAGATATTAGGGGAAAGAGGCAGGGCTAAATAAACTGGATTGATTATTACTGTCTGAGATTAATAGATTGCTGTAATTAACAACAACAGAAACAGAGAATATTCATTCCATCATAAAGAAGAGCATTTGTGCAACATACTGAATACATAGCCCTGTTGATTAGGTAAACTTTGGGCTGTATAAAGTCAACAAGTGCATAAGAAGAAAAAAATAAGAAATCCCAGAAGACCAGTGAAAAGATCACAATCGAATGGGAAATTTGTCATTTACTGTAATAAACACGGAATCCTGGCTCTAATTATATGTAGAATAGACAAAGATTTCATGATTTCTTTCCCTGGCTAATATAAATCAATCAGTGAAGGAGTTTTCATCCATCGTGTTGCCCTGAGCATCAGCTCCTGAATAGCATCCTCTAAGGGAACATTGATGGGTATAGACTAGGGTATGAGAAACAAATTGGGCTTTACAACATTGATTTTCACATGTGCCCACATGAAAGAACATTTTTTAGTCTCCAACCCCTCTGTGTTTTACAATATACTCCAGCCTGAAGAAATCCTGGGTAGATCCTAATGCAGAAAGCCATTTCTGCAAACTTAGATGTGTGTCCCATTATGCATTTTCACATGGAAGTATGAATTTGCTGTCTTAAAACAATGAACATATATAATGTGATGCATTTCCACATGACAACTTGGATGAAGCTTAAAACTGAAGTGTCCAGTATTGTTACTGAAGAAACTTGGATTTACTCTTGGAAAAACTGATATAATTACCCAGTATTTAAGAAATAGGTAATTAAAATTCACTTAAAACCAATTAAGGAGAGTCCACTAATTGCAACACTGCTTTGTCTTTTTAATTTTTTTTTAAGTATAGCCAAATTTATTACATAAATTTTATAGAATATTGCAGCATATGGGATTCATTGTCTCTGTGTGGGCTGTTGACTAAGAATTCTGGCAGTGTGCAAAGCACCAGCCAGGTGGGATTAGCAAACCTGGGTTTGCAGCCAGGCTCCTGCCCACATGAGCACATTTTCATTTAAACTGACATTAGAAAACACTGTGCTTATTAGGGAATGGCTGTAACATAAAGCTGCATTCACATTCGCTGTGGTCAGTGGTGCCTTGCACACATTTTTGGCCACCTCATTCCCAGCCATCCTGAAGTGATGCACAGGAGCCACTTTCTGGCTGTGCAGTTTGAAAAATCCTAGAGAACATTTTCAGGGCAAATCCATGGGTGAGATGCTTCTGCCCTGTTTCAGTACCACTTAATTTTACTGTTTCTCAAATGAGAATTTGTGGGTGGCAGCTTTATAGCTGTATTCTGGAATTCCAGAAAAGCACCTATTCTGGAAAGCTACATTCCAAAAGGTTAAGGTGCAAACTTTGAAATGTGCCATCTTTGATAAAAACACAGTTAAAAAAGCTGTATAGGAGAGTTTCCTGAAGACAGATGCATGTATCAGTTAAAAAAGCAGAAGATACCTCCACCTTTGAAATACAATGGGTAAAATAAGGAAGATCACCTTTGGCCCTTGCAGTCCCTGGGGTCCTGGTGGTCCTGGTGGCCCCTAAACAGAAACATACAAACTTCTCAGCTTTAAAATCAATTCCTGCAGGACTTGCCACGTAAACACAAGCTGATTGTTAATGTGGATACTGTAACAAAATGAGTTAGATCTGGAACACAAGGGGAACAAAGACCAGCTATGGACAGCTGTTAATCAATCATCAACAACTCTCAACAAACAGAAGTGTACCACAAAAAAATAACAGTGCAGTTCATTTTTATGATTTTTTTTTTTAATGAAGTCTTGCTGCTCCTATTGATGAAATGGCAAAGCTTGTCTTAATGGGAGGGAGGCAAAAACTCAGCTCAGCCACATTTGCCAGCACCCACATTCTGATCCCAAACCATCCAAGGTCAGGAGAAACATCCAGTTGTTTGCAAAGGAGATTCTGCTAAATGATGCTCAGTGCATTTCACAGAATGTCAGGGACTTGAAAGAGACCTCAGGATATCATATAGTCAATCCCCCTGCTGGAGCAGGAACACTTGGGGATACTCAGTGCTTTGTGAAATTGCCATGGAATATTCTGTAACTATTTCTTTTGTGCCTGCCTCAGGTTGTGGACATATTGTTGTGTATCATATACTGGTCTGGATGGCACACACTGAGGATGCTTTCAAATAACAGTAACTTACAAATCTCCTTCATGAAAACAGGGAGACCATTTGTACAGGCTGGGAAGTAGGACTAAGAGCAAACTTGCAGACAACTTGAAACAAAAGGAAGAATTCAGTCATCAACACATTCTGGGACAGCTGCATAGAATCACAGAATGGTTTGGGTTGGAAGGGACCTTAAAGATCATCTAGTTCCAA
>VZTY01034745.1:19161-90814 GCA_013400935.1 Turnix velox
TTTTTTTTTTTAATGAAGTCTTGCTGCTCCTATTGATGAAATGGCAAAGCTTGTCTTAATGGGAGGGAGGCAAAAACTCACCTCAGCCACATTTGCCAGCACCCACATTCTGATCCCAAACCATCCAAGGTCAGGAGAAACATCCAGTTGTTTGCAAAGGAGATTCTGCTAAATGATGCTCAGTGCATTTCACAGAATGTCAGGGACTTGAAAGGGACCTCAGGATATCATGTAGTCAATCCCCCTGCTGGAGCAGGAACACTTGGGGATACTCAGTGCTTTGTGAAATTGCCATGGAATATTCTGTAACTATTTCTTTTGTGCCTGCCTCAGGTTGTGGACATATTGTTGTGTATCATATACTGGTCTGGATGGCACACACTGAGGATGCTTTCAAAATAACAGTAACTTACAAATCTCTTTCATGAAAACAGGGAGACCATTTGTACAGGCTGGGAAGTAGGACTAAGAGCAAACTTGCAGACAACTTGAAACAAAAGGAAGAATTCAGTCATCAACACATTCTGGGACAGCTGCATAGAATCACAGAATAGTTTGGGTTGGAAGGGACCTTAAAGATCATCTAGTTCCAACCCCCCTGCCATAGACCAGGACACTTCCCACTACACCAGGTTGCTCAGTGCCTTGTCCATCCTGGCCTTAAACACCTCCAGAGAGGGGACATCCACAGCCTCTCTGGGCAACCTGTTCCAGTGTCTCACCAACCTCACTGTAAGGAATTTCTTTCTTATCTCCATCCTGAATCTCCCATCTTCCAATTTGCATCCATTACTACTAGTCCTACCAATGATGTGATATGATGCTATAAAGCCATTTCTCACTCTTAGACATTCTACTTAGCTTTGCATGTTTATATAGTTAACTGAGACAGGCTTTTTTTCTGAAAAATAACCAGCATCCGGTCTGGAAACTCCCAAATAATGTTTTTTCACACACCTATTTGGAAGAATTCAATTTCAGCCTTTAAAAGCAGGTTGATCATAGAAAATTGTTTGGTGCTCAAATCCCACTCCATTTTTTCTCTTGGCTCCTATGTAGATACAGATGTGACCATAAAGTCCAAAACAGCTTCCTGTGTACCTACAGAAGTAGGAACTTCTGTGTTTTCCTGATCTCTTACTTAAGTGAACTGAAGTTTTGCCATTAATTCAGCAGGAGCAGAACTGGTTCCTTTCTTGAATGGCTTTCAGCAGTGGGATCTCTATTATGGGAACACTGAGCAAATAAACAATCACATGCAATGATGACCAGGGTTGAAATCCCATATAAACATGTCCTGGACTGGCAGAATTATGAACACACTACAGCACAAGGGATGACTTCTACAACACACAGCAAGTAATTACCGTGACAGTCAGGGTGGCAATCCTCTGTTGGCAAAATGCATTAACAAGAAACACCATTACCAGAATTGAACAAATATATAAAAATTATTCTATTTTCTATAATTATTATCTCCACAAACCCTGTGCTACATCTGGGATACATCACATCTCCAAAAAGAAGATGGAAAACCACGTTACATTTAACTCCTGGTGTTCTTCTAAGCTGCTTAGCTTCTACAAATATCAGGATTTTACATAAAGGTTAGGTTTTCATAAAGATTAAGAGATCAACTAAATGATAAGTAAATAGAAAAACCTTAACAAGAGTCTTCCAACAGTTTTCTTAAACATTTTAAGGCAACTCGATGAATTGGTGTCTTAAGCTGAATAAAGGGCTTGATTATTTTTTGCAATCTCAGCAGTTTTGTAATTAAAAAATACAATTCTTATAGTGGAGATAACACTGGTTTTCATATAGAAATGTAGATGCACAAAAGAGTTGAGTTCAAAATACAAAACTACTGTTCCACAAACTCACTTTGTTATTGTATTGTATACTGAAATTCTGCTTTAAGTGTTTTGAAAGGCAAAATGCATTTTTATCACTGAGGAAGGTAAAACATCTTGACCTGCTAATATTCTTCTGCCAATGAAGAATCTAAAAGCAAGTTAAAAAGTGTTCAAAAGTCTTTAAAATGCCACTCTATATTTTTAAGTAGAGTAAAGCTCCCCAAATACTGTTCCTTGCACATGCTTTGCTCTTGATCGTGAAGAACCTACTGTCCTACATGAAACAAGACTTATATGGCTTTTCTGTTTTTCCCATATGAAAAGAAATACTTCCAAATTCTCTTCTAAGCTACAAAAGAGTCTTCATTTGCCAGTAAAACAATATATACTGTTCTAAAAAATCTGGAACCTGCTCAATACAAAGTAACTGAAAAAAATAAATGTCCTCTTAATGCATGGCTTTAATGCATTGATGCCTTCTGCATTTAAACACATTTGTGGAAATATAACAAGAAGCTTAAAAATACTGAAAAAAACCCACTTATGTAGAGAGAAAAACCTAAAATAACCATTGCTAATTAATGTTTGTGTGGTCACACTAATGGGTTGCTTCTAGCAGCATATTCAGACTTCAAGACCTGATCTTTTAGTTCCTATAAACATCTGCAGCTGCTGCCTTTTGCCTTAGGAAATTCTGCAGAATAAGTCTGAAGAGCAATTTTAACAGAGACGGGTTTTGCATGTGGTCCTCCAAGGAAAAGCCACATGCACACAGCAGAGGTCTTGCTCAAACAAAAAAGATAATTTTAAGATTGCCATTTTCAGTGTTGATGGACTAAGAGATCTTATCCTCCACCAACACAAGAGATCGAGGAGGAGGCACAAAACAAACTGAGAGAATCACAGAATGGTTTTGGTAGCAAGGAACCTTAAAGATCATCTANTTTTAGGTTTTTTTTAGATTTTTTTTCTAAATAAAAAAAAAAAAAAAAAAGAAACAGACAACACAGGTCTTGCAGACTCTTGTCAGCTTCTTAAATCAGCAGGACCAGTTCTGTGCAGGTTCACAGTGTTGAGCACTAAAATTTCTCTTGTGAGAAAGCTGCACATCTCAGAGCCCCTAAGAATTTGGCACCAGGAAACTCAGGAATGGGTCCTTGCTGTTTGAAAGGTCTGGACTGGATTTGTTCAGGACATTTCAGATTGATTCTCTATGATCTTACTTACATCATCCTTGCACAGCCTTTCCCATTAATATCAGTTCTTTATTGATCAGAAGGTGATAAAATCTGAAATCATTTACCATGGGATAAGGGCCTCTAATCTCTTTCAACCACTGCAATAGGGTTTAGTCACTTTTAAAGGCTTCTTTATGTGCTGCATCCTTGAGGAAGCTTGAAAGTAACATTGATGTCACAGTTCAGACACAAAGACAGAATACAGGAGATATACAAGGCTAAAGCACCTGGTAAATCTGTGTCTGTTAATATACTACATTAATTTCTGGCTACTTTCTGCATCTAACTCAGAGAGTGATATAAAAGACTGGGAACTATGAGTCTGAATTTCCTCAAAAGTAAACTAAACAAGACAGATATAATGCAAAGCCTCATGCCCATACAGACTTCCCTATAGACAGAAATCACAGTGACAGAGTGCACTTAAGCCTTAACAACATTCAAGCTTTTAGATTTTACTAAAGGCATCAAGATTTGATTTTTTTCTATTTTTCAAAAGAGTCTTGAAAACTGAATAAGTGGCCAGACATTTATCCCACTCAGCTAGACTCCCACTCAGCACATGCACTAAAAAGAGCTCAACTGCTTCAGTGGGAGAATGATGAGATGCACAATGAGCCAAAAGCAGTCTTGGGATGCACATAAGCAAACCATTCACTTTGCTGGAGTTCCACACTGCACACAATTTGCATCTGAGTCCCCTGCAATGTAAATCATCTTGACTGCAATGACATGTGTCAACTTGCTACTTTGCTTTTGGGCAAACACTCTTTTTGTAAACTCCTGCTTTAATCCTCCCCACTTTTGTGCACACCAGTCAAAATAAGCTTTCTGGAGGTGAATATAAGTCGGAAGGCTTGGTACTTGGTCTATTTAACATACTCAAGTTATTGACTGAATCAACAGCTTTCTAATGGAACCACACTGAACCCTTTACAGATCTCAAATATTCTGCTCTTTGCATTTCAGAGGAAGAAATGGAGAAAAAAATTAATGTATTATACTACATAAACTGAAAAGCAGACACCTGTTGAACCCATAAGTCCTTGACGCACCAAGCATCAGAGCCAGCAATGAATCAGTTTTATCCTCATTTGATGCTGTCAATAGTTTCCAAGGGGAAATTAAACTAATTCCCTCAGCTAAGCAGCATCAAGGAAACAGTTCATCTAACACCAAACAGCAAACCTGGCTTCTAAATATAGAAAGAGATTCCTGCTTAATAAACTCAGCAAATCTTTGCACACTGAATGCTTCCAAAGCCTACGCAAAAGAGAAATATTATGATGTCAAACTGCATTTTCCCAGAGCAGATGAAACCACTCCAGCCTGGTTATGTTTTCTTACCTGCAGAGCTTCATGGATATTGCCATTATAATCAATTATCTCTGTTGAACCTTGATCACCCTTCTGTCCTGGTGGTCCCTGTAATAGATTTGCCATAAAAATTTGGAGACATCTGCCAAAGAGCTCTCTTATCTACAGACACATTCTTTGACATGATTTTGCTTGGAACCTCGTTGTGCTCAGAATACCTTATAACAAACCCCAGAAATTAACATCAGAATAAAGTTTGTTTCTAAAGGTATTGTTTTTTAAATCCAGCTGGCAACTAGGTCTGTGCAGCCATTCACTCACTCTCCCCACCTACAGGAGGGAAGAGAGAAAAGGAGGGGGGGAAGAAAAAAAAATACTAGAGGGTTGAAATAAAGACAGTTTAATTTAAAAAGAGAAAAAAAAAAGTTAAAAGAGTACACAAAGTGATACAACACAAGTCTCTCTCACCACTCAGTCACTGATTGTTCAACCTGTCTCAAGCACCAACTATAGATTCCTGGTCCTGGCCAACCCCCATCTGTGTACAGAGTACGCTGTCTGTGGCTTGGAATATCCCTCTGGACAGCACAGACATGTCTGTGCTCCCTCTCAGCTTCACTGGGAAGCTGAAAAAAGTCCTTGACTAATAGAAATATTACCTAGCAACAACTAAAACAATATGTGTTGTCAATATTCCTCAGCTTTCCTCTCAGACCATATGCAAATGCAGCNGTTAAAAGAGTACACAAAGTGATACAACACAAGTCTCTCTCACCACTCAGTCACTGATTGTTCAACCTGTCTCAAGCACCAACTATAGATTCCTGGTCCTGGCCAACCCCCATCTGTGTACAGAGTATGCTGTCTATGGCTTGGAATATCCCTCTGGATAGCTTGTCAGAGCTTCACTGGGAAGCTGAAAAAAGTCCTTGACTAATAGAAATATTACCTAGCAACAACTAAAACAATATGTGTTGTCAATATTCCTCAGCTTTCCTCTCAGACCATATGCAAATGCAGAATTAGAAAATGCAAATTAGAAAGAAACTTAACTCTATCCTGGCTGAAATCAGCTCATAAGAAAAAAAAAATTAAAAGAAAGATGAATATAAACAAGCAAGTCAGTGCCACACTGAGAAATAAATGAAACCCCTGTGGCTAAACCTTTAAGCAGTCCCTATCCTGCAGTTCTGTATTGCCTGGGAACAATGTAACAGAGGGGGCATCCACAACCTCTCTGGGCAACCTGTTCCACCATCTTCACCATAAAGAAATTCTTCCTAATATCTAGCCTGAATCTACCTTCCTACAATTTACATCCATTATTCCNTTAACTCTATCCTGGCTGAAATCAGCTCATAAGAAAAAAAAAATTAAAAGAAAGATGAATATAAACAAGCAAGTCAGTGCCACACTGAGAAATAAATGAAACCCCTGTGGCTAAACCTTTAAGCAGTCCCTATCCTGCAGTTCTGTATTGCCTGGGAACAATGTAACAGAAGGTGCATCCACAACCTCTCTGGGCAACCTGTTCCACCATCTTCACCATAAAGAAATTCTTCCTAATATCTAGCCTGAATCTACCTTCCTACAATTTACATCCATTATTCCTAGTTCTGAGTTGCTGCTACAATTTCCACTCATACTGGTTGAATCGGCAGAATCTAAGGGGAAAAAAAGAGCTGAAACATGTAGACTTACCCGTGGACCTGCAGATCCTGTGTCACCTCTGTCACCTGTATCACCCTAAGTAAAAATGATAGTTGAAAAAAGGTATGACATTTGAGAATGTCTCATCTAGTTCTTGCTTTTAAAACTAGTTAACCTTAAACACACCAAGCTTCAAAAGCCTCTCATCAAAATCAGAATGTGGATCTTAATTAATTAAAGGAAAAAAATCTTTCAGAATCTGTGTAAAAGGATTTTTAGAGTTTAAACTTTGCTCCTGTGCATGGTAAAATTATCATGATGGTTTTGGTTTGGTGTGAATTGTGAAGCACTGTATTGGGCTGGAATAAGAAATACCAAAGAATCAATAAAAGACAAATGCCCAGTTGAGGAATTTGAGTAACTGTCCTATTCTTAAAGCCATTATTATCAAAAACTTTGAGAGAAAGAGAAATTAAATCACTCAGTCTGAAGACACCCAACAACTTCCTCAAAAGTATGTTTCAAAATGCATAAACTTTTCTTTCCAACATTATTGGCAGCAGTAGAGATACTCTACTCCCTTATCAGTATCACGAATCATGAAAGAGTGATTCATTCACCAGTTGTAAAAGAACACACAAGATTTCCATGGGGCTAATGAAAGAAGATGGAGAGCAGGTTGGTGGCAGGACAAAACATTGTGCCACCTGCCTTTCCTTTTAGTGTTGCCTTGGCAGCAGTTAGTGAATGTGGCACTGGAGTTGCTCAAAAATCACAGAATCATAGAATGGTTTGGGTTGGAAGGGACCTGAAAGATCATCTAGTTCCAACCACGGGGGGTTTAATCGTATTTAAACATATTTAATCATAATCTTAAGCAAAGTGAATGAGAAGGTTTTCAGGGACCTTCCCAGTACTGCAAACACTATCCTACCATCCTACATTGTCTCATCATCTTTATTGTGACAGTAGACTCAATGACCACCTAAAAAACCATATTTTCATATTGTTTTTACTCCATAATATGAAATATTTTTCTGTGCAGTTTTTGCACAGAAGATGAAAGCATGTATTTTTTCTCTCTCTCTACTGTAATGTGAACTAACTACACCTATATAGAGATGAGTGGATACAATCAAAGTAGATTTTTAGAGCTAGTAGTAATGTAACTGAAGAAGTCTTGCCTTTGAAGGACTTCTGAGCATCATATCTCAGCCTGCAGTCCCTCGGATGTGGCTGGTTCCTACCTCAAAGTGTGGGTCTACAGAATTTTTGCAAAAACCAATGACATTTCCACAGGTATAAGTCAGGTGTTGGTTCCTGTGATGTGTGAGGACCAGCCCTCACACAGAGAGAAACCAAGTTGCACGGAGAAAAAAACCAGAGCAGAGTGAAACAGAAGTTATAAGAGAAAAATAACGAGAATCACAGCGTTTAAAACACACAGGATTCAACTCTAATAGCCAAAGCTAAAAGACAAAAAGTTTACTTTTTCTTTTAAAAAGATCTTTTTGGGATATGTCACAAAGAAATTATCTTAAAAACTATTGTGTTAATTACTCTAGTAGAGACAGTTTCTTTTCTACTAACCTTGGACCCTTTGGGGCCTCTAGATCCAGGTTCACCTGTTTTCCCCTGTTTGAAGGAAGACGGGCAGGAGAAATATGACATAGAAATGGAAATGCAGAGAAAATGAAATTAGTAATGACTGACTACATTATGGAACAGCAGAAACACTTCATTTTATATGAATTAAATAACCAATCTGTAAAGCCACAAAATTTATGGCACCCAGGGTAATATATTCTTTAACATCAACCTGCAAAGGCCACAGATTCCTTCCTTCTAAAGAAAAAACATGATTTGCATTGGTAAAGAATAAACATCATTAACAGTTGCTTGTAGGAATGACCTGTGACATTCCACAGCTCCTGAAAAAATAATGCTAAGACATAGAGAAGACAGTTAAAAATCCTAAAATAAGGTTGTTTAAATAAAGTAGCACCTCAGCTTTTTTTTCCCCAGTGGCTCAGGTGAATCCAAACTAACTGGCTGTGGAGCACAGTATCTCCCTTTATTGTTTTCAAGATGTATTAGGGAAAGGGAAACTTGATGGTGCTGAGAGTGCAAGATATTAACACAATGCTAAAGTCTAGTTAGAATGGTCTCTTTGCTTGGAGAGTTAGAGAACAGCATGCAAAATTCATTTTCTCTGCATTCAGTAGCTACAGTTGTTCAAACTTTGATGCTGATTGTTAGGGACCAGGAGGTCAGGACTTGAGCTGGAATGAATTAGGCCAACTCCATGACAGTGTATGCAGGTAGTGTCTTTACTTCATAGACCAAAAAAGAGTCCATTCAGAATGCAATTCCACAGCTGTGAACACAAAACTCCCATTGTCTTCTGGACTGCAATGGATTATTAGACAGTATTTTCATTTAACAGCTCACTCATGGAGCTTTTGTTCTATTTTTCACTGGGAAATGATGAGTTCATGAATGTAAAACTAGCGAAATAATTCCAATGTAAAAATCAAGACTGACCTTTGGTCCAGGAACTCCAGGTTCACCTCGTTCACCCTTCCCAACAGGGCCAGCTTCTCCTCTGTCACCCTGTTGCAACAGAGCCATGAACATAACAAAATTCTGGGCAGCCTTCAGCACATCACCAGCTCAGCACAGCAAATAAAACCAAACCATCAGAAGAAAATGCTTTCAGGTTCATCTTTGCATTGTACTGGGCTGTCAAACTATTCCCTGGGTAAATACAGTATTCTCAAAGGCAACAGCAGAGACCTTCAAACTGGAAATGGGATTTGTAAGATTTTTTTTCCCCCTATTCTGTAATAAAATCCCCAAACTGTGAGACTGATTCATTAATTTTGCCACACAGTGGCTAAAAATAACCCCAAAGACAGAAATTAAAACACACACATTTAGTAGAACAGTATTGTGAGAGTCTGATCTGTGGTATCAAAGTTTTAATACCTGCACACACTTTCAAGCTTTTCTTCCTAAAGCAAAAAAAAATCTATGAAAATGTAGTTTCCTCAGTTATGCTTACTCTGCCTCTTGAACAAATAACTTCTGGGATGTGAATATGAGCAAAAGCAATGGGATGGACTTAAATTATGAGAGGGTACAACATCTGTCTTCACATTGTTTGAGGACATCAGTATCAGAGAATCACAGAAAGTCAGGAATTGGAAGGAACTTCAAGAGATCATTTGTCCAGCCCCCTGCTGGAGCAGGAACACCTAGATAAGGTCACACAGGTGGGTTTTGAATGTCTCCAGAGAAGGAAGCCCAACAACCTCTCTGGGAAATTTTTATACATCAGCATAAAGACACATATATCATAACACTACTCCACGAGCTATGACTTTCCACATTTCCAGTACTGTATTTTAACCAGAACTTTAAAACCCCTGTCATTCATAAAATCAGATCCTAAGTATTTTACATTTCTGGATTAAAAAAAAAAAATATATATTCTTATGAGGTTAGCACAGTCTCAGTGTCTGCTAAGGAAGCTGGATTTGACATTAGCTCTAAGAGATTTGCACCAAACTAGCCTTACCTTTGTTCCTGGCAGTCCTGGCAACCCAGGTTCTCCTTGAGGACCAATAAAACCTGGTTCACCCTTTAAAAATACAAGAGGAATATTAGATTATGTATTTTGCATCACGTAATTTAGGTAACATGGGTTTCTTTGGGAGAGTATTTCCCACTCTATTGCTTACACCTCTCTCAGCAGTTACAGAGACAGATTTTTCATCAGCACAGATTCCTGCTATGAAATACAAATGAAGCAGAAGGTGGCAAACATGGCTTCTATGAGGTTAAAGACTGTTAATATGCAACCTGGACCATAACATAATATACCATGCCAATATTAAAGTGCATCTGAAAGCAGGAGGTGAGTTCTGTGCGAGTCCTGAAGTTAAAAAGGGATGGTTGTTCTCAAGCACATGCTATGAGGTGGTTTTCTATTGCAGAATGTGAATGGATGGGCAAACAGTGTGAGGGTATGACAAAGCAATGAGAAATGGAGAGGCCAGAGTGCAGAGTGTTTTCCAGGAAGGTACTCAGCTGTATCATCCCCAGAATGGAGAACATTTAGGTCATTTAGGTCAGAAAAGACCTTTAAGGTCATTGAGTTCCATCAGTGAGTTGTACCAGAAGCAATCTCAGGTCAGAGTTCTCTACATCAGGCAATTTCTCTGGCTGTGAACAGCTGGGAAAGAGCTACAGCTCTTCTCTTTCCTCATTCTCCTCATTGTATAAACATAACAGACAAATAGCACGAATCAAAGCAGAGTTCTAGCAGAAGTAGCATTAAGCAGAGAAGTAAGGACATATTACTATCTCCATGCCTGAAGAAGGGTAAGAGAAGATTAATATGTTTTCCTTCACAAACTCTCCTGAATGAGGTTTCTTGCTATTTAATCTTGCACTTTTGCATAGAAATTTGAATCAAGATGTACACGCAAGCTACTGGAAATTTTAAAATCAGCAGAGTAACCAAATTAGTAAAGATTTATGTCCTTGATGTTTAACAATATCCCTGAAGATAATAAGTTATTATCAGATGTTTCTTTAAATAACTAGAAAATATGTAATGATCCTTTCTTGATATAATTACTGACAACACATGGAGACAGTGAATATAAGCAGTTGGATATTAGTTCTCTTCACCTCCATAGAATTGTAGGTATAATGCATGGGGCAAGCAAACTAAGAAGTCTTCTTCCACATTCATCTGCACTATCATGAACAGTCCAAAGAACTGCTCAAAGCAAAGAAAGTCTCTAACATATCTACAGCCAGAGAAATCTTTTCTGTGGCTGCATGGAGAGCCATAGCAACCTTTCAGTGACCTCCACGTAGATTATAATGATATTAATAATGAGGTTTCCCACACAAAGTTCTAGCTGGCCATAGTTTAAAGGATGATAAAACTGGAATAAACTAAGACAAATGTGTCACAGAGAAGCACAGGATTTTTATGTCATTGTCAAAACCCCTTATGGCTCATCTAAGTCATTGTATCAATGTGCACCAGCAAGAGTAATGTCAAGTTGTCATTATAGATGGAAGCATTTCACTGCCAGTAATAGTGGCTCTGCTCATTTTATTTTAGAATGAAAAGGTACTTGACAGCCTCAAATTGTTTTAATATTGACTTTACCAGAGCTAATTTCTTGGCCAGCTAATTATGAATTTTGAGGCAGAAGAAACAAGCAGTGACTACATGATTCAACCTTTTAGGTGTTAAGGTGTAGAAGTGTCACTCAGAGGCTGATGCACAGTTTTAAATTCAGATTCTCACACTTTGCTAAGGTCTCTACCAGTTGCCAAAGTCCCAAAAAGAAAGTCCCACCTTCCAGAAAAATCTCTAAGGAGGCAAGAAATAGGTGTTTTGCAATAGCTAGTGGGATTGAACGAATTAGCAGAAGTAGAATGCAGATCTTGCATGACACAGCTTTAAAACATTATCAGATGTGTTGTGGAAGTGGTGTGTCAGTTTGAGACTTAGGAACTGACAGTGAGTAGCAGCTTTGCTGAGGAAGATGTGGTGGAAGCCAAGTTGAGTGCAGGCCAACAGCCTCCTTTTATCACACATGAAACAAGCTGCAGCAGTTAAGAAAAACATCTAACTCCCTCTCCCTGCTACAGAGGCTAAGGAGATTCAAATCCACATCTGTTTTGCCATCTGAACTGAGCTTCGAAGTAAAAAGATGATGTTTTGATAATTTGAAACTAAGCTGTGCTCTCTCTAATATCTCAAAACTCCTGAGTGCAACCACAGCATAAGGCACCAGAGAACATGCTTTTTGGGAATACTTCTGTGACATTCAAGCTAGAGGTAACAACTGCATCAGGTTAGTCTTAGAATTACAATCCATCAAAATTAATCCTACCAATGATGAGTGAAATGTAAAGAAAACAGTTTTGGTCAGTAAGGCAGGCTGATGACCCAGTTATGCAAAAGCAAGGGAGAGATTATTCTGATGAGTCATAGAATGGTTTGGGTTGGGAAGGACCTGAAAGATCATCTAGTTCCAACCTCCCTCCCTAGACCAGGTTGCTCAGTGCCTTGTCCAACCTGGCCTTACACCTGTTCCTGTGTCTCACCACCCTCACCATAAAGAACTTCTTATATCCAGCCTCTATCTCCCCTCTTCCAATTTACACCTCTTATTCCTAGTCCTGCCATCACATATCCTATTAAAAAGTTCTACCCCAGCCTTTCTGTAGTCCCCTTCAGGTACTGAGAAGCTACTATGAGGTCCCCCCTGAGCCTTCTCCAGGTTGAAAAGCCCCAACTCTTTCAACCTGTCCTCATAAGGAAGGTGCTCCAGCCCTCTGATCATCTTTGTGGCTCTCTGGAGAGGAATGTGGTTAGGAAACCAAAGTCTAAGTGGTTTAGTTTTTCTTTTAAATACATGATGCATCTCTGATTTTGCTGCAAGAAAGCATGAACAAAACGCTTGTTCTTTTGATTTGACAACATCTTAGCCTTGGGATTACTTGAACCATCTTCTGATCTTGCTTTCTAAACATTTCACTACAACTCCTTAAAGTAAACACAGGGTTTTATCTAGCAAGAATCAACCACAAGCTTTTTTACCTGCTGACGGAGGGTGAGAGAGCACAGAATCTGCAAAGGAGAGTTAAACCAAGTAGGTTTTGAAAGAAAAGAACTCCCCCATTTGAAACACTGCTTGGAAAGCCATCAGCGAGTGATGACTCTGAGCATTTCAATTTAACCTTCTGGCATGGTTGTGGGATCACTGCTTAGAAACCACCACATTGAAAGGAAGCCAACAAGATGAATTCCAGCATTCAAACTTCATCTGCTGTTAGGGCTTGGAGTAATTTGTCTCAATCACACCACAGTGGCAACTTGGCATGAAAAAAAGTAAAAACCAGCAAGCTTGTGAATTGCTTCCATTTTGGAGGACTGTTTTATTTTTAATAATAATTTTTAATATGTTAAATTTTAAGAGGCCAAGAGATTATCTCAATGCACATGTATTTTCACCCTCAAATGAGCTGTGGGTCAGGCAGCAAATGATATGCTGTTCCTCACAAATCTTATTAATGGTCTTTGTAATTTCTTATCATGAAGCATCTGAAACAGAAAAGAGCCCTATAATGGCATGCTGTATGTCTGGCATAATGTGAGTCCCATCAGAACTTAACAATCAAAAAGCCACCTTGTAATTTACTTCAGAGGACTGTCAGATTTTTATGAGGATGATTATCTAGACATATTCATAACTGCTATTTGTAATGATCAAAGCTTTTATGGGCTGAAGCAGAGGCCAGCTTGGATAGTAGAGGTTAACCCAAAGACAATCCGTTCACTGCTGTTGTCTTCTCTTAGCTTTTATACAACCTGTAATTTGGTTAAAACCTGGACTTCCACTTGAAAAGGGTCAATATTTGAAATCTCATTTGCAATGCTAATTTGGCAAACGTTTACTAACAATGCAGTTATAACATTGCAGTCAGCTACAATTAACCTTCCTTGCACAGTTCAGACACACAGAGGGACAATTAATTGAAACTTTTTTCTCACAGACAAGCCCAGACCAACTCCAGTGCCTGAAGAATACAGGTCCCTGCTGCTACAAGCAATCATAGAATGGTTTGGGTGAAAGGGACCTTAAAAGTCATCAAGTTCCAACCCCCCTGCCATAGTCAGAGACCCCCCCCACCAGACCAGGTTGCTCAGTGCCTTGTCCAGCCTGGCCTTAAACACCTCCAGAGAGGGGGCATCCACAACCTCTCTGGGCAACCAGCATCTCACCACCCTCACTGTAAAGAATTTCTTTCTTATATCCAGCCTGAATCTTGTAAAATTCTCAAGTCCAAAGTGTCCTTCCTGACAAGCACTGATATGGAAGAGTCCTCATCAAGAGATAAAGGTATGCTTGTCTTAAATGTTACCCTGACTCACTCACAGGCATATTCAAAACAAAACCAGTATGATGGAAGCCCTTGACTTGCCTAACACTACTGCAAGAATCACAGTAAAGTGGAGATACATACAACAAAAGCTAACAAAATCCTCAAAACCCAGATACAAGGCAATCTGGAGAACAGGTATGTAGTGATAATAAATTCTGCTTGCCTATGGTCTGCTTCCATCTACAGAACTTAGTTCCAGAAAAGAGATTTAGATTGCAGAAGACAGAGAGAGCTGCACCTCATACTTTCTCACTTTATATACAGCATGATGTCCATGGGGATTTTGATCTTGGGGGGTCTACAGTATTCAGCTCATAGAAAGGAAATGAGTGAGGTGAAAGGAAATTTGATTTAAAAAAAAATCTAACCCCATTTCATAAGGACTTTGTTAAGGCTTTTAATTCATATTCAGAATTGGCTCCATAAATGGCTGGTTAAAACAGGTTGTCTGGGTCACTCATCACAGGGGAAGCAATATCTCTCATAGAATCATAGAATAGTTTGGGTTGGAAGGGACCTTAAAGATCTCCTCCCTAATCAGTCTCCACTTAGAAAAATAATTCTGGGTTTGAGTTTTCTAATGCTTGTTTAACTGTTTAGAGTTACAGAAGTAAAAACCTGGCTAAAACCCTGAAGGTTCACAGCAAGCTGTACTTTGTATGACATTTATTGCTTTGTAGAGAGCCTAATTTTCTCATTGCTTTTAAATACTGCTTGCTTGGAGGGTGTGCTGCTTTGGAAGGCTGCTAACACAACCAGTAATACTTCTAATTAATTCTGCACATATTCGTCGTATTAAAGACTTCATATTAAAGGCTAATTATCATTCAAGTCAGCCTGGTACCCGCTTTTGAGATTAGAATAAAAACTTGTAATGAATGCCTCATTTTAAATTCTTTGCAATGACTGAACTGCTAAGTTATGAAGTGTCTGGCCTTAAATTGTCTCCTTTTGAAAATATCACAGAATCATAGAATGGTTTGTGTTGGAAGGGACCTTAAAGATCACCGAGTCCAAACTTCCTGCCATGGGCAGGGACACCTCCCACTAGACCAGTTGCTCAGTGCCTTGTCCAGCCTGGCCTTAAACACCTCCAGGGAGGTGGCATCCTCAACTTCTCTGGACAACCTGTTCTAGCATCTCACCACCCTCGCTGTAAAGAATTTCTTTCTTCTAACCAGCCTGAATCTCCCCTCTTCCAATTTACATTTGCTATTCCAAGTCCTGCCATCACATATCCTATTAAAAAGTCCTACCTCAGCCTTTCTGTAGCCCCCTTCAGATATTGAGAAGCCACTATGAGGTCCGCCCTAAGCCTTCTCTTCTCCAGGCTGAACAACCCCACCTTCTTCAGCCTGTCTTTTTGTCACTGCTCTGAAAGATAAAGAACTTTATTCCATTCATTCATTTCTGTATCTGAGGCACAGAAATACTTTCAGATGACAGATGTCAAGTCTTTGTGAATGACAAAATACATGATTTCTGAATACAGCAGAAAACTCAAATTGTTCATCTGTTTACAAAATTTTAGCATTTGATTGTTTTTTCTTAAATATATTTTTTTCCAGGAAAGAAAAAATAAACTAAGCTGTGACATGGATCCTTATAAGCTCACTCTTCCAACCAGTAATGACTTTTAATTACTTATGTTNTTTGTCACTGCTCTGAAAGATAAAGAACTTTATTCCATTCATTCATTTCTGTATCTGAGGCACAGAAATACTTTCAGATGACAGATGTCAAGTCTTTGTGAATGACAAAATACATGATTTCTGAATACAGCAGAAAACTCAAATTGTTCATCTGTTTACAAAATTTTAGCATTTGATTGTTTTTTCTTAAATATATTTTTTTCCAGGAAAGAAAAAATAAACTAAGCTGTGACATGGATCCTTATAAGCTCACTCTTCCAACCAGTAATGACTTTTAATTACTTATGTTTTAGCCTTTTCCCAGAAAGAAAATAAAAGCTTTGAAGGATATAGTTTCTGACAGATTAATAAGAACTGCATATATCTTGAAGAATGCAGCAGTAAACACCCCTGACACATGTATACCATCCAATGTTAAGGATGATTTCATTCTCAATATTAGGTCTGGAAAATTACATCTTTACCCCATGCAAGTGATTACTGCTATGACATAGGGAAACCAGACAGCTAGGAATGAATGAATAAAGCTAAATATGTAACTACATAAATAAAGATAAAATTTTATATACATACTTTCACTCTGGAAACAGAATAATGAAGAGCAATTTTTAAATTTCCTATGTTTCTTATGCACGCATAGAGCTGCTTCTGAAAACTATCCCTCCAAATGAAGGTATAAAGTACTACTTTTTGAGATAATTTCCCATTCCTACCCAGAGCATGATTCAAATTCCCCTATCCTTTTCCAGGTTTTTCTGAAAACTTGCTCAGGCACTGTGCCAGAGAAGTCAATCCAAACTGTACAAAAAAATACAAGATGCATGCTGGCAACTCTATGGAATCAGCCACTTCCAACTGGATTTGAAGACTTTCCCTAGCTCCCAAAAGCAGAAGGGCTAAGCAGCCTTTCTTTTTCATGCCAAATCATTCACAGAATGACAGGATTGGAAAGGACCTCAAAAGATCATCTAGTCCAATCCCCCTGCCAGAGCAGGAACACCTAGACTAGGTCACACAGGAAGGCATCCAGATGGCCACCCTCTCTGGGCAGCCTGTGCCACTGTTCTGTCACCCTCACTGGGAAGAGTTTTATCTTCTATTTCTGTAGAACCTTCTGCCTTCCAGTTTGTACCCACTGCCCTGAGTCCTATCATTGGAGGTCACTGAGAAGAGCCTGGCTTCATCCTCCTGACACTCACCCTTTACATATTTATAGACATGAATGAGATCACCCCTCAGTCTCCTCCAACCTAAAGAGACCCAGCTCCCTCAGCCATTCCTCATAAGGGAGATGCTCCAATCCCTTCATCATCTTTGTAGCTCTGTGCCGTACCCTCTCCAGCAGTTCCCTGTCCCTCTTGAACTGAGGGCCCCACAACTGGACAAAATACTCCAGCTGTGGTCTCACCAGGGCACAGCAGAGGGGGAGGAGAATTTCTCTCAACCTACTGACTATGCCCTTTCTTATACAGCCCAGCATGCTGTTTGCCTTCTTGGCCACAAAGGCACATTGCTGCCTCATGGTCATCCTACTGTCCACCAGGACTCAACAGCAGTTTTCTTGAATACAATGGAATAATAGCTTAGCTGCACTCACAACCTTTGTATCATTTGCTTTAAAAACAGAGGGAGAAATGCCAGAAATGGTGAAAAAGTGAAAAAAAAAGCCACATCCTGACTAAAGTGCTGCTACTGAGAAAAACCTTGTGTTCTGTGCAGCAGTGAAGTTAAAGAGTTTACTGCCCCAATGCCAGAAAACACAACCCAATGGATTTGAGAATGTCTGACATTATAAAGAACGAGGGTTATGCATGATTTCCATCACAGGAAGAGCAGACTGCTTTGTACACATCATCCCATCAAAGTTAGGAGATAAAACAGATCTATGAACTGTATGTTTCATAAAAGATATTCCACGTCTGCTTGGCGTCAGATATCAGAGCGATGAGTTAATATTCTGTGTTTAGGTACCTCACTGAAATCCCAAGTGACACAGGGGAACACATTCAGGGTCTCATTAAGTTTCCAGCCCTTCCTAAACAGCAACAGGTGCTTGAGAAGCATTTCCCCAGCATGTCACAGACAGCTTCATCACTGTCTTGGAAATCACTGACTGCACTTGTGTTTCCTCCGTGGCACCAACAGACAATGAGGAGAGCAGCAAAAAAGAACAGGAAGAACTCCCAAAACATATGCAGGTTCACCATGAATGGGTCTAGAAAAGTAAGTAATAAAAGACTCTGCTGCATACTCTGAATTCAGACATGATTTGCTGCCTGTCTGTGCAATGTTGCTGTTCATTCAAACTCCAGTATCCTGTTCATAGAATAGTTTGAGTTGAAAGGGACCTTAAACTAGTTCCAACCCCCTGCTGTGGACAGGAACATCTCCCACTAGACCAGGCTGCTCAGTGCCTCATTCAGCCTGGCCTTAAACACCTCCAGGGATTGAGGGGGCATCCCTGTTTCAGTGTCTCAACACCCTCATAATAAGGAACTTCTTTCTTCTACCCAGCCTAAATCTCCCCTCTTCCAATTTAAATCCATCACTCCTAGTCCTGCTATCCTGGACCCTATTAAAAAGTCCTTCCCCAGCCTTTCTGTAGCCCCCTTGGACTGTAAAGATAAACTAGTTCCAACCCCCCTGCCATGGACAGGGACACCTCCCCCTCTAGACCAGGTTGCTCAGTGCCTTGTCCAGCCTGGCCTTAAACACCTCCAGAGAGGGGGCATCCACAGCCTCTCTGGGCAGCCTCTTCCAGTGTTTCAGCACCCTCACCATAAAGAATTTCTTTCTTCTATCCATCCTGAATCTCTCCTCTTCCAATTTACATACATTATTTCTAGTCCTTACATCACACATCCCATTAAAAAGTCCTATCCCTGCCTTTCTGTAGGCCCTCTTCAGGTACTGCTAAGCTACTATGAGCTCCCCCCTGAGCCTTCTCTTCAACCAAGCTTTAACAGGTCCTGGGGAACACTGATCATTGAAATAATATTATGAGAAGCTGAAGCATTCACAATGATTACTATTTATTAATTCTTTAGAAGACTTTTGAATTTACACGTGCATAGAATCAGAAAATGATAGAATGGTTTGGGTTGGAAGGCACCTTAAAGATCATAGATTTCCAACCCCCCTGCCATAGGCAGGAACACCTCCCTCTAGACCAGGTTGCTCAGTGCCTTGCCCAGCTTGGTTTTAAACATGTTCAGAGAGGGGGCATCCACAACCTCTCTAGGCAACCTGCTCCAGTGTCTCCCCACCCTCACAGTGCATGTCTATGTAAGATAACAGAAACTAAAGAATAGTTAAAGAAAATAAGAATAGCATCAAAATAGTACCAGCAATACACAGATATTTATCTTTTTCTACCAGGATAGAGATTAAATGGCCAGTGCCTTGAATCCCCATCACTCCTACATGCCTCAGTTCATGCATTGCTTGAGTTGCCAGATCTTCATCTCACAAGGTTTGCAAATAGCCTGCAAAATCCCTGCCAAGAGCTACTGTGTTGGCATACAAATGCATGAGAACTCTGTAATTCTTTTAAGCATTAGGAAAAACTCCCCTTATGGAAACCTCCTACGTGCTGTAAAAAAATTTCCTGGATGTTGTAATTACATTGTGCAAAGTTTGTGCTATGTCCATTGCATTAGGACACCACTACAGGTCACTATTAAAACACAGTAGACATCTCCTAGACAGTTTTATAAAGTCTTGATGGGAACCAGCCCCACAACCCCCCCAAAAAAGTAAGACACAAAAAGAAGTAACAAAAAAACCCAACAAAAAAAGTAATTGCTCCAAATAAAATGCCTTTCAATTTTGTGAGGTAACACCAAGAGATTGCAAGTCCCAATAACTGAATTTCCTCCATGCTCAAGTTTCTCACCCTGTTACTGTTATTATAGAAGTATCTTTCAACCAACATCGGTTCCCTGGAAATTTGCTTCTCCATCAAATATCACCGAGGTTGTTTATGGAAATCAAGGAGATTATTTTAAAACGCTGAAAAAATTGAGAGAAGGAGCTAAAAAATTGCTTTTTGTTTGCTGATGAGTGTGCATATTCCGAACTCCAGCCATCCTCTAGGTTCTCTAACTCCATATGGTTTTGCCAGGTACCCCTGGGGTGCTGGCACTGACCTCCAACTGAGCTTCCTCTTTGCTCAATGTTAAACAGAATGGGAACTGCTGTCAAAGGTCCACATTAAAATACAGCCACATCACTCAAAGGATTCTGCTCCTACATGATCTTCAGAGTATAGGGACTGCTCTCACAGAAAATGAACAGCCTCCCTGGGAACTGTATTTTCAGATATTATAACACACAGACTTTAATATGCACATTCAGCTCTTCCCATAATTCACTAGTAACACAAAAGGGACATTATGCCCCGATGCTGTGGCAATTCACAAGTCCCTTGAGGAAACCACTGGTAATGTTACATTCCATGAGATAAACCCTGAATCCTACCAAATTAGACAAGAGTTTGGCCTCTGGCTTATTCCCCTTGTTACTGGAGAAATGTGATCTCCTGAGGAATACACAGACTCATGCTGGAATGCAAAGAAACGGTTTCAAAGAGGTTTTATTTTCTGGAAGAACCATCTTTGCCATGAAGGAGAAGCAACTTCTGTAATCAGCACTCACTCAGGAGATGTGAATCCCATCACTTTGTGCAGTACTGGAGAGCCCCAGCTCAAACTGCTCAAGTGTCTGCAACTCCCACTGCAACCACTTAAGCTCCAACTAAACCCACCATGTCTGTTGTATCCACTTACCTAAAGATCCCAGACAAACTGGAAGCCAGGGACTAAACCAAGTATTAAGTCAAGAACTGCAGCTAATACTGAACTGGATCTTATTAAAAGGTTCTGTCTTGTCAGTGGGAATCACTGTTGTGTAATGGAGCGCAGGGTATTTCTGCCAGCAGAGCCAGTTCTCTGCAGCCCTGTGTATAATTAGTGCAGCTCTCTTGTCTGGAAACCTGGGAAACTCAGTAAACTACTGCTACTGGAAAGCATCCATTGACGTGGAAAGCAAGTAAAACTTTGATGACAGGCTATCCTATTAAATAAAACCATAAAAAAACCTAATATCTGAGATTAAAGTACTAAAATGCAACATTCTACTTCATATTTTAGTGTGAGACACACTATTTACCTACTCACACACAACCAATTTTCCATGTGAATCCCCAGTTCAATACAACAGACTCACAAAAAGTTGTAGAACAAGTACAGAAAGTCCATTTTAGTCACATTCTTGCAGTCTTTTCTTTTTTTGTGATGTCCCCCCCTCCCCAGTACAACAGCAACCACAGGTTATTTACCTTTATCCCAGGGAGTCCAGGAAGCCCAGGAAGACCTGGTTCACCCTACATAGGAAAATTACATAGTATTACAGACATTATTCAGTCATGGCCACTGTCCAGTGAACACCCCTGTATATTCTGCAGCAAGATAAAACAGCACAGGTGGCTGCTAGTCATGATGTTTTCAAAATGAGTGACTGAAATGTACAATTAGTAAGAGGATTACAAAGAAAAATATTATCTTCTTGTAACCCTGGATGCAGAGATTGCACCCAGGTTGGAAATACATGTCAGGAAAGCCAAAAATCAATTCATATTAGCCTTCACCAAGGAGAGAACAAAGCAAGTAGCACATTTTACAAGCAGCACCAGTTCATTCTGCTGCTATTCCAGCTCTATACTAATGACAGATGCTTAATTCCATTCCTTTTTCAACCTTCAGCTAGATGTTGTGGTGTGTAACTGTCTAATTTAGCTACAATGCACTTCAGAAAAGCTCATTTTGAATTGTGCAATTCAAGCAGAACTATAACTGGGATATTGTTTTAGATTGACCTTGATTTCAGTGCCTCTTATTTATCTGCAAATATACATGGTGTCATGAAAGACAGTGGGAATTCAACCCTCTACAGCTTTACCAAGAAATGCCTTGCTTATTTAAAAATGGTATGAAGAGACTTAGAGCACTGCATTTGCTAGAGGAGTTTTGTAAAAGGAACTGAAAACTGAATGTATCAGTTTTGAAATAAAGTTGATATTGACTGAAGACAAGAATGACAACATTCACACAAATGGTCAGGCTGATATATCCACTAAACATACAGATGGCATATAGGTAACTACAGATGATGAACACAAAATAACCCCACAAGCCATACCATGAAGAAAACACCATTTCAAAGGCTTTAATACAGAGATGGATTCTAACCAGCACCTTGGATCTGAGTAATTCCTGAACTTTGTGGAAGTTCAGGTCTGAAGGCAAATTTCACATGAGTTGATCTATAGTCCAGATTTTTAACACTGCTGAGCTTTATAGAAATTCAGATCTAAACTCTGTGTTTTGGGCTGATTCATGCAGATGGCACTGTTAAAATATTTTGTAGAATTATAGAATAGTTTGAATTGGAAGGGACCTTAAAGATCATCTAGTTCCATAGGCAGGAACACCTCCCACTAGACCAGGTTGCTCAGTGCCTTGTCCAGCCTGGCCTTAAACACCTCCAGAGAGGGGGCATCCACAACCTCTCTGGGCAACCTGTTCCAGTGTCTCCCCACCCTCATACACTTAAATATATGCATGCTAAAACATAAACCCATCTTTAAATAATACAGATGTTCATAATATAGTACCCAGATACACTTCACTGAGGCAGTAACATTTAATGAATTTTCAAATGCTAATAACAAAATTAGATTTCTCTACAAAGTGAAAAATACAACAGTGGGTTTGCAAATCACTTTACCAAATGGAGTGATTTCTAAAAATTAGAGAATGATCTGATAACAGCTTCTTTCTCCATTTCATTAACTCTAGAATTCTTACTATTCCTGTTGCCTGAAAGCACAGGAACTATTCTAGTCTCAAAATATTAAAGATAAAATAAGATGAAAGAATAGAGGATATAATTTTCAATAAACACTGCTATTTATAGGTATGTTGCTTACCATTTCCTAAAGCAGAAAACTGATTGTCACCCTTGCAAAAATAAATCCTTTAAAAGGCCTCCATTGCACTAATTCCTGAGGAAATGCTAGCTCCAAAATCCTAGTCCATTTTTTTTTCACTTTCTTACTTGAGGAGTCATGCATTCCACATTATTGCCATGACCGTGTCTCATCTAATTGTGGAAGCCCTAAATTTCCCTTCCAAGAACAGCACTGGAATAATTAAAACTGATAATCTCTTAATGTTGCTGCAGTATTAATCTTGGGACAAAGCTTATAACAAGCAGAAAGGACCCAGCAAAGCCACTTCAGTGTCTAAAACAATGACAGTGCCCCTCGAAGAGAAAGTAAACATTGTGAAAGACAATTAAATCACTAATGCTTCATTAGCATCAGGATTGTAGATGAACGCATAATATTTTCTTTTCTGGACCTTTCCTGATACAAAACACGGGTTTTGAGAATGATTTTTAAAGAAACCAAGGCTGTTATATACGAATTCCACCGCATGCTGCTCAGGTTGGCTGGGCAGGTCTTTCTATCACCTCTGCAATACATATGGCACACAGCAGCCTTGTCAGGACATTGAAATGCCACCACATTTCACTCTATTTAAGTAATATTCAGGTGGGCATCTCCATATTTATCTGTCCTGGAAAAAGAGTAACTGGAAGGAAGAAGAGGAAATAGTAAAATAGAAGAAGGAGAAAGAGGAAGGAAATAGGAATGGGAAAAAGGGAAAAGGCATGGAGAAATACGCCTCTGGTAGGAAAAAAGTGTTTCCCACAACCTCTGGTGGCATGACTGAGTCCCCACTAAGCAGGGACACAACAGCAGATATAGGGCATCAGCCCAGAGTGAGGCAACTCTGAATGTGGACATTATGGGAGCTACTGGGCACATGAATGTGGAAGCTTGTAATGTGAAGTGGAAAAAACACTTTAAATCCTCTCTGGTGCAAACAAGAAGCTGAAATGATAGAAAACCTGAACCATGTGCCTCTTGCTTATTTATGGTATTTAAATGAGACCAAACTTCAGCCTGGGGACCAAGATCTACCCAGCTGATAAGTCATTGCTAGTTTGCCAGTTTAGCCTCCATGACAGCCAGCTACTGAGAGCAGGAATCTCAAAAGACTCTTAAGTGCTTTATCTAGTTTATTACCCAAGCAGAGCACACACTTGCAGAATGTGCACATTGAATTACATAGCTTTGAAAGACTTTATCTCTCCTAATTAAAACTGCATTTCAGTCAAGAACTGCATTTGCAAAGCTAATAGTCTCTGTTTAGTCTGTTGTAATTGATGGCAGTAATAATTTCTCAAGCAAAAAGACTCAGCTCCCTATTTTATTTCGTATTTATACAAATGTTGGGGGTTTGTTTGATGATCAAAAGACCCTGAGGGTTATAAAATGATTGCACTGTACATTCACTGTACAGAATTTTATCTCTCGGCTGTGTCTGGAATATCTACTAACTCAACTGGCAGCTGGAAGGCAGCAGAGGGTAAATTTTAGTGTTATAAGACGCAAAACCAGTGCTGATGGCTCCTGAGGGAAAAAAAATACTGCAAAGCAATAATCTCATTCCCTTATTGTCTCCTCTCTTTGCCTTTTCACCAGCACCCCCAGCAGGACCTGCCTCCTACTCTCATGAAATCACAGCATTCACTGTGTTTGATGTACTGTGGATCCAAAGAGGAAATTCCCCATCTTCACGGGCCTCCTTACTGCTCCTGATGGATCTTTCCTTCTAAAAAGCAGCCTTAACTATGCAGCACTCAGGGGAATTTCTTCCCCTGGCAGCAAGAAGAGGCCAGCATTAGCTGCTTCGTGTCCTTCCAAATGTGCCACATCCCTTTGACAGTTTAATTCCCCTCACAGGTAGATGTGAAAGGACTTCTGGTCAAGATTTATCTTCTTCCTAATGAGATATAATAAGGTCCCACAGTCTGAAGGTTAACATTCAGTCAAACATGCAGGGTTAACTTTTGATCACTCAGGGAGCAGAGCCATTCTCTGTCAGTCTCACCAGCTGCCATTGGGTAGACTTCAATGCAAGAAGTGTGATGTGGCTAGAAGAGGAGGTGGGTTATTCCAAAATTGCTTTCCATGCTAATTAGTATCATCATTCCTACGCTTTTTTAAAATGCAAAATGTTCCTACACCAAGGTTCAGGGCTGCTGGGATCATCCTAGTACGGTAAGTGCCATTGCTCACATCCATCTGTGTACCACAAATCCAACACAGAGGTAAATGAAAAATGAACATTCACAACTAATACCTTTTGTCCAGGTCTTCCAGATTCACCAGGTTCACCCTAAAAGGAAAGGGAGGAAAGATTTTAGATCTGATAAAATGAATTAAAATAGAGCCAGGGAAAACCAATATGTTAACAGTACCTAAAATATCCATGACACTGTAAAGTAACACAGACCAATCACCCCTCTTTTTTTTAACTGTTTTAAAACCACATTACCTTAATTCCTGCAGCAGAAGAACCAGGGTCACCCTGATATAAAATCCACAAGAAATAATCATGTTACATACACTGTTTTTCAGGGAACAAATATAACAAAGAATACATAGCAAAATAACATTATAGCAAGAGTACCTGTTTTCTGCACAGGAATTTGCTCAACAAATTAAATCAGTGGGATGCAGAAAAACAACAGTGTTGTTTTCCAAAACACACAGAGATTAGGTGTTTTTTTTTCACCTGAGCAGCATAATAGCCTTCAATTTCACAACTAAAACCACAGATGTAATTACAGATTTTTTTTTTACAAATGTACTCCATGAGGCCAGAAGACAGAAGATACTTTGACATGTCCAAATTGCTAATACTGATTAAAAATAATTTACTACCATTTACACGAAAATATGAGCAATCTTGAACTAATTCTACAGATGGCAAGTGTTGGGTCCCAGCTGAAAAAGCTTTTTTGTGCAAGGTTAGAACTGAATTGAGAACACCTCAGTGACCTGTGTGCTTATCTTCATCAGGACAGGTCAGAGCCCTTTTTTCACAGCTTTTCAGCGTATTTAAACTGATGGTTTAATGAAATTAAGTGCTGTACTTTACAGGATAAGAGAGTTAAAGCAATTTTTGTATTCTGGAAAGGTCTCTGTACTGAGGAGGCTGTGTTTTGCTGGGTTGACTGGATTGATAGGGGTTGACATGCACAAGGGCAAAGGATCTTTGAGTAGCCTGGGCAAGGAAGCTTTTGGCTCCCACTTCTGTTACAATTGTCACAGCAACCTTAAAAATTCCTGTGCACTCATTTTGCTTTATTTCTTTTTTTCTTGAATGGCGTGCAAAGAAAAAAAAGAAAACAATCCTAAATTGATTGATAGTGTGTTACTCATAGAGTCACAGAATAATCTGGGTTGGAAGGGACCTTAAAGATCACCTAGTTCCAACCCCTTGACATAGGCAGGGACACCTCCCAGTAGATCAGGCTGCTCAGTGCCTTGTCCAGCCTGGACTTAAACACCTCCAGAGAGGGGGCATCCACAACCTCTCTGGGCAACCTCTTCCAGTGTTTCATTACCCTCACCATATAGAACTTCTTTCTTATATCCAGCCTGAATCTCCCCTCTTCCAATTTACATCCATTATTTCTATTCCTTCCATCACATTTCCTATTAAAAATCCTACCCCTGCCTTTCTGTATACATACATTATGAATCTTACATAAAATAAATCAAAACTGAGTGAAATAAAATTTTGCTAATATCTTCTTTTTAGTGATTTCTATCACACCTTGGTACTTTGCAACAACAAACTAATGAGACACTAAGTGAGGTTATGTCTGATTTCATTTGGCAAAAAAGATTTGAAACTCTCAATTGTCCAGCAGGCAATTTGGAGGGATATTACCGCATTCAGTATCTATTGTACTATTTGTTATCATATCAGCTTAGTCTCACTCTTTGGCTGGAACAGAGAAGAGGAAATGTGAAAAGATGTATCAAAAATAGCTAGAACTCAGGTTCTGACTGAAGCTTCTGAATGATGGAAATTCCAGCAAAGAGGAGTGCAGATGAGAGACATGGTGATGCATTCAGTATCATACACAGCAGCAACAAAATCAGGTCATTTACCCTGAACTGGAAAGAATGGTGACATTTTTTCTGCTGTGAATACAGATTAATTGTCAAATCACTTCTCATCTCTTAAAACAAATTTAAATGCATTTTTCTTTTGATCAAATGACTTATTTTTATTATTACCTGGTTATAGAGTAAGCATGCCTAAAGCACATATTTTCTTCTTTAGTAATAAGTAGTGTACCTTTTCTCCTGTGTCACCCTTTGGTCCATTTTCCCCAGCATCACCCTGTAATTAAAATACATATTATATTTCAGTGATCATATATAAGCACACAACATGCAAACAATAGTCATTAGCAGCATGATTAGCAAGCTAATTTTGTTAATTAAGCAGCCAATCTCTCTCTGACATGGTCAGGAAGCAGGTCTTAAATAGCTGCTGTTCCTATGTCTGTCAGGATTACAGACTTCACTGTTACAGTAATCTCATCCACAAAACCCCACAAACTATCAAATAACTCCCTTCCTTTAGGTATAGTCCACAGACTTCTCTGATTCATTGTGGTTTAGCACTGAAAGAATGATTTCATGATGATTCAGCATCTTAAATTGCTGGTATGTGTGAGGTTTTTCAAAAGAGACATTCATCTAAATGCATCTAATCATATTCAGTTGACAGTTACACAATCCCAATGCTTTTTATTAGGATTCTCAGGTAATTTATGGCATATAATCTCAGACTATGAAGTCCTTTATGACAAACTAGAAAAACTTCACTGAATGCCACCCCTCCAAGGTAATCTCTTGAGGTCCCTTCTGTTCAAATGAACTCTACCCATTGTTTATTGCCAAAAAAGTGACATTCAGATAACTTTTTCATGGCTGAGTAGGCATTTTCTATTTTAAAAACAGCTTTGTAAAGAAATACTTGAAAATATTTATCAATATATATTAATACAGCCACATAGTAACTACAGACCACACCATCAAGTCTTCATTACAGGTGAGACTGTAGGTCAAAACATTTCTGTGGGGCTTGAGGCTGATGTAAAGTATGAGAAATACTTTAAATGCTAAAAATTTTTACAAATGTTGAGTCTAAAAATACTTTCTAGTAGATCTTCAGGAGTAATCAAATAGACTTTCTAGCAGGTCTTCAGTAATAATCAAATAAAAATACTCAGTATCTATCAAACCACTCTGAAAACCTTTATGTAAAATGCCATTCCAAGGACTTGAAACAGATAATATTTTATATACCACAATCACTGACACAGTGGAAACTAGCAAACAATCTAGCTGAACTTTCATTAAGAGCTTGATGAAACACATGGTAGAGGACACTGAAGGCATTTTGTAATTGAACAATTGCATTTTTTAGGAAAAGACAAAGGTAAATGATGGGAAAATACAATCATAGAATGGTTTGAGTTGGAAGGGACCTTGAAGATGATCTGTAAAGTCCCTTCCAAACCATTCTATTCTATTCTATTCTATTCTATTCTATTCTATTCTATTCTATTCTATTCTATTCTATTCTATTCTATTCTATTCTATTCTATTCTATTCTATTCTATTCTATTCTATTCTATTCTACTCTACTCCATTCTATTCCATTCCACTCCATTCTATTCCATTCCACTCTATTCTATGCCATTCCACTCCATTCCATATATAATTTTAACATAACTGATGATTTAATGAAATGAGATTCCTAATTACATATATGTACAAGTAGAATATACTCTTTTAAGATTCCCCTGCATTATTTTAGTGATGTCATCCTTTTATGAGAGCACCCATAGTTAGGATTATTTGCACAGAGTCTCAACTGTGTAGCCTTTAACACATGACCACTGTTCTCTGTGATTAATTCCACTGTAGTAACTTTTATTAGCAGTTATTATTTGACACCAGTAAAGGCTGCTCAAGTTTTAAGTAGCAGCTACATGGATTTCTTTCAAATTCTGGAACAGCATGCTGGCAATTCTCCAAAACAGAACCACCCAAAGGAAGTGAGGGATGTCTCACCTTTTCTCCTCTCTCTCCGGGGTCACCCTGATGGAAATAATGGGAGCAAAGAAGATGTAAGTTATTAATAGAAGTAAAAAGGAAAAGTGTTATGATTACTAACAATTACTAACAACATTGCCACTACTGACATTGTCTCAAATGTTAAAATCCAACAAGAAAATGTTCAATAAATAGTCAATTATTTAAATTTAACAGAATTTAACAGGCAGGGGGATTGGACTAGATAATCTCTTGAGGTCCCTTCCAATCCCTGACATTCTGTGATCTTGTGAATATACCTTCAACATAATTTAATGAATTTAATGAATTTTCAAACCCCGACTTTTCCCTCCCCCTTTTGTTCTAGGCTAAACCCTTTGTGAAGTGCCCTGCCAGGACCTAGGTGGCTCCTACATTTGGTTCTTGTTTTGGGAATGAATGAAAGAAAAATGTGAAGACTGAAAATGAGGGGAGCTGTGTGATTCAGTTAATGGCTTAGAAGGTTCCTTAGAAGAAACAAAACCCCTTGTCTTGAACTAATTCATCATTTATTCAGAGCAACGGGCCCTTAGTGCTCTTCACATTCTCTGGAAGAAAAAGATGGCTTCTTAATATTATTTTTTTTTAATTGCTGCTTGCTTGAGAACCTAGCTCAATGGCTAATGCACTTTTGCACCACTTTCACCCTGACAACTCAGCATTTCTGGCTCATCTTTGCCCCTTTTGATGCCAGGTGATCACTAGGCAACACAAAGACTACAGCTGTGAATACAAATTAAGCATCAACTGCCACTAATTTGACTTCATCTGTACACAAAGTAATCAAAGGTCATGCTCCTGAATGGTTTGTTTTCATTCCTGATGGACAAGCAGCCAGTTCAGTGAATGCAAAAAGCCTGTCTTGCATGTCTGTCAGCAGCAGGGTGATGCAGAGAATCAGCTGAGGAGCACATGTGCACCAAAGACACAGCTCACAGCTGATGGGATTAGAATTCAGCATTACCCTTTCCAAGAGGCCCACAGATCCCATCACCTCAAATATGTCAGGCTTTGTTTTAAATGAAGTTCTCGTAAGCTTTATGTTCTATTTCACTTGTTAAATATTAAAACAGCAGAAAAAAAAGATATTTAACATTCTAATGTGCCAAATAACAGGCTGAGACATGCTCCTAATGAGGCTTATTGCTAACTTCCACAATAGCAGGATCAGCCCTCAGGACTTAACCCTAACACTGGTCAAAGAATGTGATTGAAAAGAAGCCTGAAACACAATGTAAAGAGAATAAACAAAGCCTTTTTTAAAAAAGGTCCTCAAATTCCCAAACACTTGCAGGCACATTAAATTCACTTGGCAGCAGATGACTATGTGTCAGTGCCACTGAGAGGAGTTAGAAAAGCGCAGCAGAAGAATATGCTTCTTTATGGTGAAATGTGTAAAGCCTCTTAGAACACTGAGGGAGAAGATTATTAAAAAAACAGTGAGAATATAAGTTAGAAAGCATGACCATCACCTACACATCCACTCACTTGCTGCTTCTCTTTTTTATTTCTTTTCAGTACCAACCTTAAGCCCTGCTTCTCCCTTCTCTCCTGCTATGCCAGGCAAACCAGGTTCCCCCTAAACGTAAAGACAACAAAAAAAGGTGGGGTTAAAAAAGACAAAATGGAACACATTAACAGCATTTCACTACACTCTCACATTGCATAAGTAATGATAAACACATTCTAAAAAGCCTCTGTGGATGGTGTCACAGTTGGGCACTAAGATCTCATTTCATTAGTTAGGATGGATTAACTCTAATTAACTCCTGCACAGAGAAGAAATCATTCTCCTAAAGGCATGGGAAATACACAGGTGTCAAACTAAACAGAAAACAGAACTCTTGACTCTGCAAAGCTGGCCAATTAACCTTAATAGCACAGTCTTCCCAGCAAGGCTGCCAAAGCTTTCCTCATCTCTACAACTTAGAAACACTACAAGAAAGGCTTAACTTTTAAATCATTTTGACATTCGTGCTTCTGGTCTCATATGGAAGGCAGATAATGAAGAAAAATGAGAATGGTCTGTTCCAGAAAAGGAAGATACTGAAAGAATAAGCAGCTTTTCCATATTAAACATATCTTACTTCTCCATTGTTCATATTCTTATGCTACTAGCTGAAAAATAGATTTTCAGCATTATATCAATGATCCAAATTTTGGGTACATTTAATGGATAGTATATATACTTTTCCACAGTTCAAGAAGTCAGTCATAAATCAAACAAAAACCCCAAATACTTACAAACTTCTTTTCTTCTCTCAAATTAATAAACAAAACCCCCAATAAAACAAAAAAAATTCAAGCCCAAAACTAAGTCAGTCATAAATCAAACAAAATCCCCAAATACTTACAAACTTCTTTTCTTCCCTCAAATTAATAAACAAAAAAACCCAATAAAACAAAAAATCCAAGCCCCAAACAAATCCTTAAGGACATATCCCAGTCTTTATTCCCCAGATTTATGTAAAGAAACACAGATATTATTTATTTTGGGAAAATAGTAAAGAAAGAGCTAAACTTCATAGCAAAAAAACCCTTGAGGTGATGGCTTATTATGTAAAGTAGATTTTCAGCATTATATCAATGATCCAAATTTTGGGCAACTCTAATAGATAGCATAACAAAAACCCCAATAAAACAAAAAAAATTCAAGCCCACAATGAATCCTTAAAGACATTTGCTAGTGGTTATTTCCTAGATTTATGTAAAGAAACACAGATATTATTTATTCCAGGTAAAATTGTGAAGAAACAGCTTGAGGTGATGGCTAATTATGTAAAGCCTGCAGAAGTATACCCCATTTTCACAGTACCCATCTTCATTGGTAGCCCTCATGTACAGAACTGAACTACATTTATAGGGTAGGAAAGCACATTAAAATCACATTCAAAAAATATTTTCAAAAAAGCTTACAACTGGGTTCTTCTATAAACCCTTTGCTATGTAAAAATATAAAAGCTAAATCCAGTAACTATCATAGTAATCAAACTAGAAACAACAATTCCAATTTTCATACAGTGTTCAAACTCAGTAGACACAAAAATCCTATCCAAAATGTAGAGGGAGATTAAGATAAAGGCTTGTTTCAAGTGCATCAATGTGTATTTTCCAATCCTCCATAAAAGCCTTCCGTTAAGGAAGGACTTTTCTCCTTCTTCCTTCCACAGTCATATTTTAAGCATAGACACATAAATTCCAATCCTCCGTGAAAGAAGGCTTCATGAGATTTCTAAATTAGGTAACAGGATCATCAATTACACTTAAATCTCATCAACAGCTGGGCTATTTCAAAATATAAACCAAAGCCAATGAGGTTCCAGCAAAAAAACTCTACTGAGGTATTTTCCAAGCCAGAAAAAAAAAGCATTAGGTACCTTTAAGCTCACAGGGAATTAAATAGCCCTTTGAATCAAGCCTTTTTCAAGGCTCCTTTGTGCTACAGAAGCTCTAGGGCTGATACAGTACCACAGGCATTTGATATATGAGTGGGCAGGATTTGAAGCTGTTGGAGATTAGGTGTAAGTGCCCTGAAGGATTGACCTAACAGGCACTTGAAGAAAAGTGCCAGTTGACAAAACGAAGCAGAAGGGACCAATGAATATGCACTTGTTTGTCCTCATCCCCCCACTCAGGACAAGTTTGTTTCTGTCACCTTCATTTTAAAACAGCTGCAGTTGGCTGTCACTTCCAGGGGCTTAAATCTCTCATCAAAGGTTGGAAGCTTTCATTTTCCTCCTGGGTTTTCATATCAGTGTCCTGCATGCAGAGAGCAAGTGCTGGGACAAAAAGGTGATTGCAAAAATAGGACAAAAGAATTATCTTCTTTTCTTTGGAAAAAAATTCAGCTGTCACCTAATCATAGTTAATCCCTATTCAGATCAACAGCCTCATTTCTGATCACCAGGAGACTTTCCTGTGGCCAACACTACACTTTTGGCACTGCAAGTACTAGTCAGAGGCATTAAAACAGCAGAAATTAGCTCTGGGAGAGGGAAAGAGCGAAGGCAAACCTGGAAGGACACTACAGAAACTATATTATGGCTTTGTGATTTTGAAGGGATTATCCTTTTGTTTTTAATGTGAAGAAGAACAGGAGCTAAAATACTTTTCTGTCACATCTACAATACTCCTTTCCATATTTTAGAGCCCTGTTTTTTCATCCATACAAGGAATCAGGGTGTAGTAAGATGAAATAAAAACACACAGCACATAAGCCAGTCTATATCCTGCCCTTGGGTGAACATTCCCAGGGCACAGCAAAACAACCTTAGTGCCAAGAAGTCCCCCTTTATCACACTGCATGTCTTGTAGGCTTTAAGTGGAGATATGTGAATAAAACCCCCCTAAAAAAAACCCCAAAACAAGAACAAACCCACCAAGAACCCCCCAGTTTTCCCCAAAAGAGCAAAGTCCTCCCATCAGTTAGGAAACTCCAAAAGGAGTAATGAAGGAAAACAGTAGCTAACATTTTGGAGGTGAATATATTGATGGCCCTTCACTTGCAGTACACTAAAATTCTGGATTATTTTAGCCATATTGGTCCCAAAAGACCATTTTAATTCTTGGCATGAGAATAACTTAAATGACTTCTTTTAGGAAGGACATTTAATTACTTTCTTTTAAATTAGGTAATTTTAAAAAATTATTTATCAAAGCATTTGTTGAAACTGCATTGCAAAATGCTGCATGAGTGTGCTTCATCTCCACGGATTAGTGTTTTGGAGATTAACACAAAGTCTAGGTGCTCTTTAAAAAGCTGAAGACAGCTACACTTCTGCTCAAGGAATGATGCATGCAAAGGGAAATCAGATATTCAGCCACAACCCCTGATGCAGTCATTTCAATCAGACTGCCTTTCAACTTGGAAAAATGAAAATAAAAACAAAACCAGAACTTTAATCTCACATATTTTTTATATTAAACAGGCTCATGTCTCTTCTGACTCTTACTGCAGTCTCTTCTCAACAGCAGTGACAGCAAAGGTATTAGGCTGCAGAAACTGGGCACCACTGAGAATCCTCCAGCTTTCAAATCAAGGTAGCCTGTTTTGTTTTGTTTTTCTTTCACAGAATGGTGGAGTTTAATTCATTTGGTCTAACTCTCCCTGCTCAAACAGCTTCACTTAGAGCAGAATGCTCAGGACCATGTCTGGAGAGCTTTTAAATATTGCTGAGGAGATCTAGAAGCGTAACTCCAAGAATATCCAGAACTTCCCTGAGCTCAGAGTAAAAAAAGTGTTTCTTGCTGTTCCCATTGCCTCTGATCCTGTCACTGGGCACCACTGAGAAGCACCTGGCCCATTATCTCTCCACCTTCCCTTCCAGTGTTTGACCACATTGATGGTCCCTCAAGCCTTCTCTAGCCTCAAGCCTTTTCCTCTGAGAAGAGATGCTTCAGTCCTTATTCATCACTGAGAACCTTCATAGGACTTTGTCCAGTATGTCCATATCTTTCTTGTACTGAAGAGCCCACATCTGGACACTGAACACTCAGAGTGGCCTCACTAATGTTTTTTCTCATTTTAAGAATAACTTTGTCTATAGTATCTCTCCTTTTTGGTTCTAGCCTGCCTTTCTGCAGTCATGAAACACTCAGAGTGGCCTCACTAGTGGTTTTTCTCATTTAAAGAGTAACTTTGTCTATAGTACATCCTCTTTTAAGTTATAGCTTGCCTTTCTGCAGTCATGAAGTTGTGAAAAATCACTAGAATCACTGGAATCACTAAACCACTAGAAGGTTTTAAAACATTCTAGTATCTATATAAACCACAAACCTTGATCCCAATTAAACTTATAATCAAGGCCACACTGCACCCTCACACAAGAAATGAATGCAAGACCTAGACAAATTGGTGAAGTCACATTCAAAGCATCCCCTTGGAATTTTTCCCTGAAAGGGATAGATCAGAGAATCATCAAATCGTTTGGGTTGGAAGGAACCTTAAAGATCACCTAGTTCCATGGGCAGGGACACCTCCCTCTAGATCAGGTTGCTAAGTACCTCATCCAGCCTGGCCTTAAACATCTCCAGACAGGGGCCAGAGAGGGGGCATCCACAACCCCTCTAGGAAACCTCTTCCAGTGTTTCACCACTCTCACTGTAAAGGATTTCTTAAATAAGTGACACTGTGATAGACAGAGAAACAGTCTTAGGGGATGCTGTGGTACCATCCTTATCTCAATATACTCTCTATTGAGGTGCTGCTGTGTTTGTGAAACCATTAACAACACTACCAGCTACACAAATGCCAAGTTGGCAAACCTGCAAATCTTGCTTAAGAAAGACTATTTAGGTAGCCTTTAACTTCTCCTTCATACAAAGTTGTTTTCTCTTGCCTTTGAGTAGCTGTGCCAACTCCAAAAGAAGGATTCTGTTTTCATTATGTGAGCCACTACACAAATAGACTATATAAATATCAGAAAATGCCAGAAAAGCTGATTTTTCCCAGATTTCAGGTTAAAACTACGTAGCATTAGGAAGTAAATCTCTAGCCTCACATCTGTTGCAGAAAAGGGCACATCCTCTAGAACCTTTGTAAGCATTTAAGTCCCCATTTATTCACTACCAGCAACCAAATAATTCACATTCAGTTTGCTGGATTCATATGTGGTCTGAGTGGTGGAAATAAAAACTTCTATCTAATGTGCTATTGTTCTTTCACTTTCGCAAAATCAAGCAGCTTAATTCAGCAGGAGTGTAAATGAACCAGTAAATTATTTGATGACTTCTCTTGCAGAAGAAAGCTGCAGACATTGGGAGATTTTTTTGCTGCCATTTATGTACTATAGAGAGAACACACCATCAGAGGAATGATGATGGTGCAGTTTCAAACAGGTTCATTGCAATGTTGGTTTTGTTGTCAGTAACAGCAAAGTCTTTAAGATGTTACAGGAGCTAACCTGGGGATGAGGAGCTGTCAATTAAGTTCCACTTGTTAAACTGAAATGCCATGATGAGAAGGCAGGCACTTTGGTTCCTCCAAAGTAGCACCACTTTAGGCAACTAAATTACTGCAATGAATTAGAAAATTGTACCATCAGCAACATGTAGCATCAAGGCAGGGCTGAATGAGTTATGTACATCTAGCAACTCAAAACCTCATGATAATATCCAGAAATGGTTCCAACAAAATGCTCTGAGACTAAGAAATGCTTGTATTTTTCTTCCAATTAATAACTACATCCAGGTCAAACAAAATGCTAACATGTCAAGAATACACTGAACTCAGAAATTCAATTCAGCAGTTTTAAGTAATTCACAGACTACCCAGAGGGATGTTCCTTCAGACAGCTTATCAGAACATGTTCTCCAGGTCCTAGCACTCCCCAGCATACACACAACTCTACTAACCTTGCGACACTGTCTGTCATTCCTGTATTTGGGAAGAGTATCTTTCAGTAACCTGCCCAACAAACATGGTGCAGTTAATTTCCGCAGAGACTATCATGGTAGAAGTAATTTTAATGCTCACTGAATCACAAGGGCAGCTACTCCCTTTTTATAAGCAGTCACATGGAAGAGGCAATAGGTAAAAGTTACTGCTGGGGAGATTCCAATTCCACAATTTTTCCTAATGAGAACAATCAGCCTTTGGAATAATCTCTCCAGGGAATTGGTGGATCCATCATCATTGGACATTCTTAAGATTCAGCTGGACAGGGTGCTTGGTCATCCTGTCTAGACTGTGCTTTTGCCAAGAAAGATTGGACCAGATGATCCTTGAGGTCCCTTCTGGTATTCTGTATCCAAGGGTATTTGGTGATTCTATGAGATGGGTGTGAATTTGGTGGGCATTTGAAATGTGTAGATAACTGCTTAGGCTCTGCTGCTCATATAAAAAGACTCTGTCAGCACAAACTTATAAAACCTCCTTCAGAACGTGTCTGAAAATGTGTCACCCATTACAGCTCCTATCAAAGGAGATAAGGCAGTTACAAGTGCATTTCTCCTAACTGGGGTTCTGTATATGAGGATCTTTATGGGGTTCTGTATATGCCCTGGGGGCATATACCTTCACATCCAGAATCAATCAGCTAAAAATGTGGCTGGAGGCTCCACCTTTTCTTGTATGTAACAGGAAAACAGTCTGGAGGCTGCTGTTTTGAAATAGATTTGCTTTTGGTGAGATGCAAATCCTGTCTGCACCAGCTGGTTGATGTCCACCTCACCCTGAGAAGAAAGCCTGTCAGTGTTGCTGTATTTTTCAGTCACTAGAATGTAACCAATTTTAAGGATAAGGAAATACAAGAGGCCCCGAACAGAATCCAGTCTAATTTTATTCTAAAACATATAAACTAGGACAGAAGGGGGGGAAAAAAAGTGGTTTCTCAGACATGTTACTGTGATTTCCATTTCAAACCAGGGTTGAATTACCTCCTTTCAACTTGATTTTCACTCTCCTCAAAAGTAACTTTAAACTGTTTGCTTAAGGACTGGAAATCTCTCCTGGCCCACTCAGCAGCTGAAATTAAGTGGAAAGACTCTTCAACAAGACTCAGCTGGCCTGCAAACCTGTCTGAGAATTTGTGAACAACATTTAATGATGTTTCCTTCCTTTAAATTTCTCTAGTTTAAAAAAAAAAGCACACACATAACCTTTGTCATTTATCTAAACAAATGTGGTAACTTTCAAAATGTGTTCCTGAGAGTGAAATACGTGTTAATAAGAGTAATAAGAAGCATGAGTAAAGCATTAAGAATTGTGCACACCCAAAGTTTTCTGATAAGGGAGGAAATTCTAGAGATTTAGCAAATTGCTATGCTCAAACTGCTGAAGATACTAGAGATGAAGTCATCTATCCCCACTGCACCTTCTCTTATTAGTACACCTTTACAAAAATAAAAATCAAAACCAGGTACAATGTAAGAAAAAGCATCCCATGAAAGAAGAGGGTGCAGGGTTTCTGCACTTCAGACAAACTCCTATCTCAAACTAACAGCATTAACTGCAGAGATTCCAGAAACTGAGTTTCTTCAGGCCAAATGCAATCCTAACTTAAGAGAAACCCTCTTTTTTCTCCTCGTGATTTTGCTGCAGCCACTGGGAGTCCTTATGAAATTAGTACCACTTAGCAAACATGACAGTATTTGTTCTATACTTGCACAGCTGGGCTTGACGAGAACATTTTTGTGGCCATTTTAACATGATTAATGTTGGGATTGGATATCCCTAGATTACTACAACCTCACATCTCTGTGAAGGCTCGGGGGGATCTCATAGTAGCTTATCAATATCTGGAGGGGGCCTTCAGAAAGGCAGGGGGAGGACTTTTTAAAAGGATATGTGATGGCAGAACTAGAAATAATGGATGTAAATTGGAAGAAGGGAGATTCAGGCTGCACAGAAGAAAGAAATTCTTTAGGTGAGGGTGGTGAGACACTGGAACAGGTTGCCCAGAGAGGTTGTGGATGCCCCCTCTTTGGAGATGTTTAAGGACAGGCTGGACAAGGCACTGAGCAGCCTGATCTAGTGGGAGGTGTCCCTGCTGATGGCAGGGGGGTTGGAACTAGATGATCTTTAAGGTCCCTTCCAACCCGAACTATCCTATGATTCTATGATAATCCCAAGGTCTGAGGACCTCTTGCCAGGGATTAAGAATGGGAAAATCATCTCCCTTTCTTGCAAGGAAGCAACCTGCTACAGGTGGACTCCACCACAGTCTGAGACAGAAAGTGAGTGCTCTGAAAGACTTCTTGCTGTCTCAGGTTTCTGTCCATCCTAGGGACAACACTCTCTCTAGTTGCAGGTATTATTAGGCAGGTCCTTTCCAGTTACTGTTCCCAAAAAGATAAGCAGAGTGTGACTACAGTTTCCCAAACATGGGACAAAGGAATGAATATAAATGCCTTTGCAAGACTACCTGTAGTATTTCATTTGAGGTAGCTTAATAGAAAAAAAAGTGTTAAGTTTTTATGGCAAAGATTTTGCTAATACCCTTGATACAAGAAAAATCTACTAGTTAACAGTCCTGCAAAAACATGTGGGTCATGTAAAATTACACTTCCTCTAATATCCAGAGACTGTCTAAGAGAAGTGGTTCAGATGTTAAGGGATTAGAGAATTGTTCTAAGTACAGGCAGAATTTATGATCTCATTCCCAGACCTATTGGTCAGACTTGTCAATCGCCTCCCATAATCCACTATTTTAATTAAAGAAGAGGTGAAGAGAAAGAAAAAGGAAAATTACAAAGACACATATGAGATGGAGATGACCTAACTCTTATTCAGCAGCTTAAGGAAAGAGGAAAGCTAATTTGCTGCTGACATTCATTGGCTGAAAAATATTTCATTGTCCAGATGAGGAAAGCATTCACACACACTGTCTTAATTTTAACAGTCAGTACTTTTAAAACTAATAAAAAACACTAACTCACTGATTAAAAGGCTACCAAGACAGTAAGTTTTTTGTAAAGCCTTTTAACTATGGCAGTTTTAAAAAGAGGATGATTTGCATCACACATTTGAATTCAAATATTCTGCTAATCAACGTGACTCTGTAAGAGTAAATTCAGCACTCAGCTCTTAAAATTACAACACTGGTCCTTCCTCAGAGTAGCTTCTCAGTACCTGAAGGGGGCCTACAGAAAGGCAGGGGTAGGACTTTTTAATAGGATTTGTGATGGCAGGACTAGGAATAAATGTAAATTGGAAGAGGGGAGTTTCAGGTTGGATATAAGAAAGAAATTGTTTATGGTGAGGGTGGTGAGACACTGGAAGATGTTGCCCAGAGAGGTTGTGGATACCCCCTCCCGGGAGGTGTTTAAGGCCAGTCTGGAAAAGGCACTGAGCAACCTGATCTAGGGGGAGATGTCCCTGGCCATGGCAGGGGGGTTGGAACTAGGTGATCTTTAAGGTCCCAAATCATTCTATGATTCTATTCAACTAGTGGTGTTACACTGTACTGAGAATCTGCTTTTTCACCCAGGTTTGAAGAACGGACCTTCTGGTAGCATTTGGCAGAATGCACTATACTTTCTATCTTTAGATAAATACTGGTTCAGTTTAACTTTATTTCTACCACTCCTTCTAAATTAGCTGAACTTTTTCTTTATTAAAAGAGCTACCAACACTCAAATTTCTTCTGTTTAATATTATATGAAGATAATAAATTTTCTGCACATAAGGAATTCCCTGCTAGTCAATACAAACCAGTAACTGTGAAAGAAAACAAAAGAACAGGACCATGTTTCATTTTTATCTGTATGAGTTTCATCTTGGCCTCTGTATTTCAGTTTACTAATAAATTTATTCTTTTCTTAAAGGGCAAAATTAATATTGCCCAACTACACTAAAAAATGTTGACATCTTTATTAAAGTGGTAATATTTTATGAATGTCTTCAAAGGTTTGGATGTCATAAATATTGAAATAAATCAAATAAACACAACCCCATAAATACTGAAAATACTGGGAGCTGTTTTTAAAGCCCAATTTGAAGTTGATAAACAGCACTTAAAATGGATTTGAATTTCTCTTTAATCAAAGGCAATTGCATATTTATTTTCTTCCCCATGAAACACGACTACAGGTAGGTCTAAAAATAGACATACAACAACTTTGCCAACTTTGGCTTAAAAAAAAATAAAAAAATTCACATCTCCCAAAATGACACTTTAATAATCAGGTAAGTTTTTCACATTTGACTTATTTCATCAACGTTCATTATCTGTTTTCATCTGAGTGAAGACTTCTGGCTACAGTCTGTGTGATGATGCTATTAAAAGTAAAACTCATGGGTAAAATATGAAACACTAGTTCTGTCTTATTCAGTTCAGCTTCACCCTGTCCAATCTTCTCACATCTTCATGCACATCCAAATAAAATCATGCTTAAAGTATGTTTTCGCTGGCCTTTCACTTATATTTTGGTCACAAAAATTACTTGAATTATGTATTGGTAAGGACTGTTTGCAATTGAATGCAGTTATAAAATACAAAGGAAAATAACTCAGGTCTTAATGCAAATTTATTTCACAGTATTTTCTTATAATCCCCCCTGTGCTATATGTAGCTAATTCAAACAATTTTTTAATTTGTTTTTTTTTTTTGTCACAGTAGTCCCAGTACTCTGCATCTCTTGAAAAATAATTTCTTACAATAATAATTTCTTATAATAATTTCTTATAATAATAATTTCTTATAATCACTTTCAAAACTTTCAAAAGGTCTGGTACAGTGCATGGTTCTATGAGAAAGAATACATCATTTGATTAGGAAAGAGGAATTAAATTGTTTTAAACATCTTAGTGCTTTTACTCCTAGAACTTTAGGAGGGATTGTATTATATGATCTACATACACTGCCATCAATTGTCACTTAAAGGGGGTGAAAAATCTCTGTCATACATTTCACTTTTGGTATTCCCTGCAAATGCCCTTAAGTTTCACTAAGAACATTAGAGCTTGGAAAAATAACAGATGGATAATATTGTTTACAGCCAGGGAAGGATATTATTTAAACTTCACCGTCCAGATTTGCCAACAAACCTTAACAAAGCTGTGAAAGAGCCCTTCTGCTTTACCTTGACCTCTCCTTATGGAGCCCTGATCTGAATAAGAGATAACTTGATGATGGCACTGAAAGATGACACTGAGATGTCTCAGTTAGCATTACCTCTTGACTGTCTTCAAGCATATCTGACTTAGGGGAGGACTTTTTAATAGGATATGTGATGGAAGGAATAGGAATAACAGATGTAAACTGGAAGAGGGGAGATTCAGGCTGGAGATAAGAAAGAAATTCTTTATGGTGAGGGTGGTGAAACACTGGAAGAGGTGGCCCAGAGAGGTTGTGGATACCCCCTCTCTGGAGGTGTTTAAGGCTGGACAAGGCACTGAGTAACTTGACCTAGTGGGAGGGGATTGGAACTAGATGATCTTTAAGTTCCCTTCCAACCCAAACTATTCCATGATTCTACAATTTTCACATTACTCTCCACCTGTGCTTCCAGTTGCTTTTTATTCTTTCTTTATGGGTTATATTAACAAAGTATACCGAAGACCAACACAAGTGCTTGCATCACGGGACCAAGTTAACAAAAAGTAAATAATAATAACAATCTGTGGAAAAGCTTAGTTTGTAAACATATTGTCTAAAGTTGCACACCATCATTATGCATTTCTCTGGAACCTGTCAGTCATCATCAAATCTGTACACTAGCCTTTCAGCTAAGTCAGTTCCATTTGCTGGTTAAGTAAAAACAGCAAAGAAATACATGAGAGCACAAACCAGATTGGACAGTTTTTCGTGAAGCATCTCTGAATGTAAGAGTGTACATTATTCCCTTGAACAGTCCCTAAATACTTCTTATCAACTACATAAATAGTTTCAGTGCTGAGAAACTCAGTGAACTCACCACTTGTCCATCTCTCCCTGGAACACCAGGCACTCCAACAGAACCCTGGTGGGAAACAGATGCAAATTAAAAAGATAATGATATCTTTCATCTCTTAATACTTAAAAATTATGCTGAATGCTTCCCTATTGCAACAGAAATAAGCTTTTCAAAGACTAAATTTCATTTAAGCTCTTTTCAGTCATCATTTTAGATTAATAAGGCACGTTCCCATGTTGTATATTTTCATTGGTCCCTGTATGTATGGCCTTTTCTAGAAACAAGGTTCAAGCAGAATGTCGCTTTGTATTGTTGCAGATGCTTCACAAGAAGTGTAAAAATTAAAATGTAGTTCTATTTAATGCTCTCCATAACTTTGACATTGATCATACATAACTGAAGAAAATAAACAATAAATAAATAAATTCCCAATCAAACCATTAATGCTTCAAGAGAAAAGCTTCAAATTCCATAACTGGTCAAGCCAATCTGTTTGAAGAATTTTAAGGAATAATCTGCAACAACATAGCCTGAAAGTGCAAATTACATATGGTCTTATAAATTGGATCAATATTACTGCAATCAAAATTTAAAAGTCAACACAGGTCAAACAGAAGGAGCAGATAAAAAGGAAAGCATAATATTAGAATTATCTTCTTCCAAAGGTCTTACAACATAAACTTCTGTATGCTGGACAATTTTTTTTTGAAGGAACACATGTGACTGTTGATACAGATGTTCAGTAATTATGAGGGAAGCAAGAAAACTGCATGGGCTTACCCAGAGTTCTCTTCTTAAATAATAATGGTGTTGCTCAGCAAATAAACTGAAAGCACTGTTTTTATTTTTCATTTCTAAACACCATAATAGGATAAAAAAGGGTAATAGCTATTTGAAAGGCTGGCAGCCTAAAAAAGAGAGTGAGGAACCAGGCAAGAGGCTTTTTCAGCACTGAAATGTGCAGTTTTCCAGAATCCTTAAAACAAACAAGAGCCCTGTAAATCCCTTCATACCCTTCCTCTGCATCCCAAGAATCAGTGTGTGACATTTCCCGTCTGCTCATAGAGATCTCACCATAAATGGTTTAGTCAAAGGGCATCAACACCCAAAGGGAAAGCATCCAAAATGGATGTAAATGTAAATGAACAGAATTGAGAAATTCTGGGAAAAAAGAAAGGGAAACAACTCATGAGGGCCTCAGAGAACCTCCAACATTTTAATGCCAGGGAGGCTCCAGCTTAAGCAGAGCTGCAAAACAGTAAGAAATAATACAATGGCATCCCAGGGTATCTCCATGGTCCAGATGGGACCAAAAGCTTCTACTTTAGCATTCCTTTCACCACAGCTTTTTTGCTGGATGCATAGCCTCTAGAGACTGTTTTAACTTCTTTGCATAATTTCTCCAGCAAACTAGAGGAACAAATCTCAGGAGGGCAGTAAGCCATCAGCCTTAATGAACTATCCTATTCATAACAATTCTTACTCTCAGTGAAAATCTTGTTTAGCTGCTGATTTTTCTGGTGAGACAAGGGATATTTGGATAGTGCATAGTGCAAATACAGTGTAAAGAAAGATGATTACTCCATGCAAAGGCTTATCAGCGGATGGATTTTACTGATGCTGTAGAAGTAAAATAGCCTCCTTCTCAAAGCTGAGGGTAAATTTTCAGAATGGCAACTTGGCTATCAGCATGGCTTTACAAAACTGTTGCATTCCTGCATTGCCAGACATGAAGGGTAGTTAGCCCTTTGGCATGCAAACACTGCACAGCTCAGAGCTGAAAAAAATTACACTGATTTATATTATTTTTACATATCAATAGGTTTTTCTTTTGTTCAAAAACTCCCAGACACAAGAAAATCTTCCCCTTCAAGAATATTGTATCAGGAGAAAAAAAACATCCCTCTCACATATGTTAATACTATTGATTCCTTTCCTCTTTCTTTTTTTTCCTTATACAAATTAAGGATGTTTTATTAAATATCTTCCACACAAGTTTTTTAATCTTCTGAAATCAGCCAGAAAACTTGCCTTGACTGCATGTGGGTGAAATGCTGGGAGAGTGCCATTTACTAGCTGTTATTGCTGATGTATCTAGGACTGTTTTAATGGTGTGATTCCATAAATCCTAGACTCACTCCATCAAACCGAGGCAGTCAGCTTTAATGAGTGTAAATAATGCTGAAAGCAATCCCAGGAAGTCAGCTCTCAAGTTACTGAAGGAACAGGAAGACACCAGCAGACCACCTGAACACTGCCAACCTAGCACATTCATCAGCAACACCTATGTCCTTTGTTTCTGCTGTTCAATTTTTTGAGTCATATGGCACTGATCTGCTTGGGTAAAGGACATGCATTTAATCAGAAACTCTATCTCCCCACCTTTCACAACGTTTTAGCTTGCGTTTCCTAGTTGTACTAGTGCACAAATGAGAAAATTATAGTGACCTTTTCACCTAAAAGTTAAGCAGATAGATTGAAAACAGCCTGCTCTGCTTTGCTTGAACTTCCTACGATGGGGGGAAATGAGCAATCTGATGTCTCACATTATGTGGCTGGATTTTGCAGGAACAAAACTCAGAGCTTGAGCTATCTGATTCATTGCAGAGCACAGTAGCTAATTCCATTCACCTTTTCTGCTCACAGCCTGGAAAGAGGAGGAATAATCATTTTCACAACATTGCTGTTTGTACCATACCTTTTGTCCTGGAGGCCCCTGAGCTCCCTGCAAAGGGAAAACAATTCAATTAACAACATTGCTCCAGCCAATTTCAACTGAAATAACCAATTAAAACTGCCTTATTGTGTAAACATTCTGACATTGGACTGAAACCAGCTGATGCTTTATACATCAAGGAAAAGCAAAACTTTATGCTTAAAATGCACAATGGATCCTTTCTCTTCACTTTTGGAACTGATCTAACTACTAACTGGAAGAGTCAAATTTTTCCCCCTTCTAATCTTTTCTCTTTCAACCCATCTGTTTCTTCTAACACTGACAAATCTGTCAGCATTAAGACAACTGTGGTTTTTCCTCTTTCTGATAGCAGCTAACAGCCAGTTGAGTGTTCATAGTAATAAATCTACTCAGCAGCATAAAAACTAGGTTTATGCAAACAATTATTTTTAAGATAGAGAAGTGCAAGCCTCAAAATCTTCTCACATTCAACACATCAGCATATGTGACTATGTTTTACCCAACACATGATCTATGCTATCATTTGCAAGTTAAGAGAAAAGACAGAGGGCTAGAGCACCTCCCTTCTGAGGACAGGATGAAGGAGTTGGGGTTGCTCAGTCTGGGGAAGAGAAGGCTCAGTGGGGACCTCAGAGTAGCTTATCAAAACCTGAAGGGGACCTACAGAAAGGCTGGGGTAGGATTTCTTAATAGGATATGTGATGGCAGGGCTAGGAATAACAGATGTAAATTGGAAGAGAGGAAATTCAGGATGGGTATGAGAAGGAAATTCCTTATGGTGAGGGTGGTGAGACACTGGATCAGGTTGCCCAGAGAGGTTGTGGATGCCCCTTCTCTGGAGGTGTTTAAACCTCCAAGGAAGTAATACTCAAACAAGAGCTTTTCTACATCACTGCTACCGCAACAGGCTCTAAATGTCTATGACCTACCTGTGCATCAGTTACCTGTCAACCTTCTGCATAACAACCACATACATTTTAGGGATGTTTCAGGTCTTGAGAAAAAGCCCTCCATCAGCGGCCAGACTGAATGATGAACAACTGAAAACGGTCTTTCATCTGTCCCTGTCTATGGCAGGAGTGTTGGAACTAGATGATCTTTAAGGTCCCTTCCAACCCAAACCATTCTATGATTCTATAGGTCATTCCTTCTATTTTCATGTCCAAGGAATGGATATTGCCTCTTCCACTTCTAACTACTGAAGATATTCATCTATATCAAAGTACCATTCGGGATACCCTCAATACAAAGTTATTAACTGAAGGTGAAATGATCACTCACTTATTAACATTATCCCTCAAAGTAAACTCCTAAATGTATTGCTTTGTTGAGTACTTTTTGCCTGGACAAAGATTGTGTCAGCCTGTGGGATGGATATAATTCAAGACATTGCAGATGTCTGCAGGAAAAAATCTTTCACCAGCATCTCCCTCTCACTGTTGCCATCACTACAGTTCCCCAAGAGGAGCGACTGGATAAGAAAATATTTACATAGCAGCAGACTCTTGCTCTTATTTTGCCTTGAAAATGAACCATTCAGAGAAAAGAGGCAGCAGATATTTATCAATAAACATTTCATGCAATTAGTAGCTTTCCATTTCTGGCACTTAAGCCTTTACACAGCCTGGAAATGGCTCTGGTGTTTCATGCCCATTGACCTACCAGGCCACTTGGTGACAAGAACTGTCTTCAACACCAAGCTAACTTCACCGCTATTCTCAGAAAACCAATTAGGAGTAAAAGCTTACCTGAAGTGATGCATTTCACAATTTACACATGATAACAAGTGCTTCTTTTTAATATTCAGCCTGTAAAACACAGCTGAATAGGAACAATTTTTCCTTTATAGCACTGTTCCCTGGCATTAGGAAAGAAAATCAAAGCCTGGAAACTTTGCAGCTCATCCATTTACAGCTCCTTTCCCTCCCCCATATAAGCCTGCCAGCAGCCACTTAAACAGAAAACCTGAAATTAAATTACTAACAGAAAATTATTCCATAAAACTGAAAAATACTCCAGAATTGCTGTGAAGTGGTTATTTTCTGTGAGTTACCTACATTCTCTGAGCTAGGCATAGAGTCACACTGGCAACATGGAAATAAGCAAGTAAATACACACTGGGAGAAAGGAAAGAACATGAAGGGACAAAGTAAAGTAAAGTACTGAAATGTTGAGAAGATGCAGTCATTGCATCACAAAGATTGTTTTCTAGTGGGAGTTGTTCCTGCTTACGGCAGGGGGGTTGGAACTAGATGATCTTTAAGGTCCTTTCCCACCCAAACCATTCTATGATTCTGTAAAGTAAAAATAAAAATAAAGTGAAAGTAAAGTAAAATACCCAGCAATCAGATGCAAATAAAAAACCAGGTAGTCTTCATGATTTGGAGGACTGATCTACCACCACAGAAAAAACACAGATGTATTGTCACTTGTTCTCTGATACTATTCATGCCTGGTAACATGAAGAAGGTAAAGCAAAAGTCTTTAGGACAAGAGTGACAGAATTCTTGATGTTTCCTGACTATATGCCATAATTATAAACACCAAGGTTGGAAGGGACCTTTCAGATCATCAAATCCAACCATCAGCCCAACTCTGACAAGTTGGACAGGGATTTAAACCCTTGACCCTCAGATCAGGAGTCTGATGCTCTCTCAACTGAGCCACATACCCAAGTTAATACATACTTACATACATACATGACACTCACAATTGACCAACAGATCACTCTCTAATAGTCTAAGCAGATAACTATTTGTCCCTGCCTATGGCAGTGGGGTTGGAACTGGATGATCTTTAAGGTCCATTCCAACCCAAACCATTTTGTGATTCTATGACATGTTACTCAGAAGCTTAAACTGAGTGGGATGAAAATTTGGTTGGGAGAGTTGCCTGGAATAGGAAGATAAGTAAATACAAGAAAAATTGAAAATGCTTCTTGCTATTTCAAATATCACAAACACTCGAGAAGAATCCTTTAACCTCATGTGTGATTGAGTGAACTAGCATTAAGCAGCTGTGATAAGCTACTGAAGGGCTTCATTCAGCTCCTGATTTGGAGGATGGAAGAAGAAAAAACACTGCTGCAAAGAAATTCAATAGCTATCTGTGTTTCTCTGGAGATGGAGAATTGTTTGTTAGCTACTAAAGTACTTAGAAAACTGAACAACCTAGGATAAATGAGTGTTTATGAGTCTTCTATGCAACTGTGTTTCTAAAAGGTAAAATCTTTCCACTATGAAAGCCACTCTTCAATCATTTTCTGAGATGCATAAAGCTGCAAAGCTTATGTCATAGCAAACTTTAGCATAATTTAAATGATCAGATTAATCTGCACACTTAATTTTGGCCTTGGTGAATAACTATCTTGAATAAATAAGAAAAAAATAATAAAACTAAAAAGTGTAGTAAGCGTACATGCTGTTAGAACAAATATTCTGAGCACATTATTCCTTCTAACGTTACACTTCTGCTTTCCTTTTAAGCTTATTCTGTTCCTTGTGCTTTAGCAAGCTGTAAAATAAGAAATAATTCTGCCCTGTAAAGGTTAAGGTTGCAGTTTCAGAGCAGTGGAATTTGGGGGGGGATACATTAGCAGCAGCCTCTCAAGATGTTTTTGTATTCAACTCCTAGTGACTCAGATGCTTTAAGTTTAAAGAAATACATCTGAACTCGAAAGTCTGGGCATTTTCAATTTGTCAGTTTGGTGCAGCAGTGATGAATTTTTTTTACACAGCATCAGAGTTCATGGAGTGTGAGAACAAACACCAAAAATAAAATACCTAACAAAAATATAATGAAATAGTCACTGTTTCTGTACACTGGAAAAGTTATACATCAAAATGAATGGTGTAACATACTATCATATAAAAAGACCCTTATTCCAAAGCTCTGCAAATTATTAATTTTTTTTAATCCCTGGGTTTTTAAGCTTCCAGACTTCCTATGTAAAGTGAAAGCTCTTTGTATCTAGAAGGCCTTTACAAGGTACTACACCTATATGGGACAAAAGAAGTTCCAAGACAGGCTGAGAACAGATACTTCTCCTTTGTTGTCTCTAAGAATGATTAAACACTTAGAGTAGAATCACAGAATCGTTTAGGTTGGAAAAAAAGCTTTAAGATCATCCACTCCAGCCATTAATCTAACACTGCCAAATCCACTACTAAACCATGTCCCCAAGCACTGCATCTACATGTCTTTAAACCACCTCCAGGGATGGTGACTCACCACCTCCCCAGACAGCCTATTACAATGCTTGATAACCATATGGATGAAGAAATTTTTACAATCTAAATCTCACCTGGAGTAACTTGAAGCCATTTCCTCTTGTCCTGTTGCTTGCTGGGAGAAGTGACTGATCTCCCCCTCCTTTCAGGTAGTTGTAGAGAGCAATATAAGGTCTCCCTTCAGCCCTTCATTCCCCCCTTCCCTGAGCTGTTCATCATAAGATTTGAGCTCTAAACCCTTAACCAGCCTGGTTGCCCTTCTTTGGACATGCTCCAGCACCTCAGCATCTTTCTTGTAGTGAGTGGGCCAAAACTGAACACAGTAGTTGAGATGTAGCCTCGCCAGAGCTGAGTGTAAGGGCTCCATCACTTCCTTACAAAAATCAATTTCTTACTAATCTAATGCCATAAGGAACTTCAGAAGGAAACCAGAAGTAGCAAACGTGCATGAAGAGGGAAGCATGGGTTAACACAAAGGAGATACCTGCATTTCAGTGGAGCCTGTCTTCTACCAACTGATTGTATTTCCTCTGTGTAACTGGAACACAATGTAGTTCTGAAAACATGGTCCTCAATGCCTGAGGAGTCTTTCCTAAAGACTGCAATGTCTAGAGTACTAGTATCAAAATCACAGAATCTCAGGAATTGGAAGGGACCTCAAGAGATCATCTAGTCCAATCCCCCTGCTGGAGCAGGAACACCAACACCAGGTCACACAGGAAGGCATCCAGGTGGGGTTTGAATGTCTCCAGAGAAGGAGACTCCACACCCTCTCTGGGCAGTCTGTTCCAGTGTTCCGTCACCCTCACTGTGAAAAAGTTTTATCTTATATTTCTGTGGAACCTCCTGTGTTCCAGTTTGCATGTGCAACACTTCAGTATTGATGAATCACCTGGATAACAGGTCAAACAGCTAAGAAAATAGACTGTGAGATGGAAAACCTATTGTAACATTGAATTAACTAGTGCTCCCCTGCAATGTTATCTACTTTAACTGACAAAAGAGCACAATATCTATTAATTTGTGCTCTGGCAGAGCTTCTTATAATCATTCTCTTAGTAACTGCAATGGCAGCCACCCCTGAAGTATAGAGGTTATTTTCCCTGAGATTTCCTGCAAGTTAAGGTGAATGCAATTGTACTGGGGGAAAAAAGAACAGTCATTGTGGGAGGTAAAGGTTGAGTGTTCCCATTTCATCTGGTACTTCTCAGTAAACTTTTGCAGCTAAACAGCTTAAGAACAGCACCTTATAAAATTTACTATGAACATGCTACCGGAATGAGAACAAGAAAGCTGCTGCAGAACTCTGAAAACAAAATCCCAATTAGCAGTTTCCCTTAGGAGCTATGAAGATTCACACCAACTGAGGATCTGCCCTTGGCCTGAAATACTGAAATGAAGCCAGCAGCACTTCCCAGGCAGTTCTGCCTGGTCCCTGTGAGTTTATTTTGTTCATTTTAACCCAAAGTGAAAAATCAATAGTAATTAATTTTAAAGTTGCCACATTTTGCAGACTGAGCTGCAAGGTTACATTTTTCCACTGTCCTGTACAGAAATAGTAATATTCTTTGGAATAACCTTCTCCTTATTATGAGTAACTAGTAAAAGCAGTGATGTTAGGTCTTATTTTCTTGAACAGATGCCCAGCCCAAGCATAAAACTAGTAGTTTGGAAAACAGTATGCCTTAAAGAAGAGGGATTTTGCTTTTGGGTTAATAGATTTCCTTTGCAAAGAGACACCTTTACCTGCATTCTCTGGTTATTCTGGACTGTTCTGCACATGCAAGACATCTGTGAAATCACTTATCCATCTTTAAAGCCAATGTTTGGGGATAAAACAATACACAGACTTTTTTTCAGTGACAAGAAGCAGTTGATTCACACACTGAGCATGGTTAAATTTTTTTTTCAAGGAGCTGAAAACATTGCAAACTTTGATCTTTCTAATTTTTATCACCATGCACCAATTTAAAATACCGTAAAAAAAAAAAAACTAAAACACTCCATGCACAGCTTCTATCCTATTGCAGTTGAATCTGAAAATGTTGATTTCTTAGTGTCACCCTTTGAGATTTCCCATCACTGACTCACTTTAAGCTCTCATGAATAGTCTATAACCAGAAATCCTAGGTCTTGGATAGAAAAGAATCACAAGTTAATTTATGATTCATTCAGAAAATGAGAGGGTAAAACAGAAAAAACACTTGTATGAAATTTAAAAGTCCTTATCACCATGTCATGGGAACAAGGATGAATTATGAGAAGCAGGACACAACTTTAACTGAAGAGGCTCTAAAGCTAAGGAAGCTACTGGTCTTCTAGTACAGTTCCACAAAACATTTCCATTCTGCTAGTTCCTCATCACATGTCAAAAGTTAATCCCTTTGGTTGCTCCATTACTTTGTCTCCCTTTGAATTCTCTTAATCCTTTCTGCATATATGAATGATACCTTCAGCTCAGGGTTTCAACCACCATGTAAACCAGACACAAATTGCAACTAACTAGTCATTCTTCCCTTCTAACTTTAAATATGAACACAGTCACACCTTTCTAACTTAAACCTAAGCCTCCCTCTCACCTAAAAAGAGATTCTTCCTGAAACAGCAACATAAGAGTCAAAAAACCCTTTGCAAACAGCTCCCCTTAAAATCTCTGCAAAGACAAAAGAGTAAAAGCTGCCCACTGGCACTCTCATAATCTGGAAGGATTTTCAACAGGGAATGAGAGACCCATAAGCAAAAGGTAGGTTTCCTAATCCTCTCCTCTCACCACCCTTACCCAACCCACATATATTTACATTGGAAATAGTGAAAAATAGAAGCAGTTCCCTGCCTTCAGGGAAAATTTCAGACTTGCATCTAAGAGAGGGGGAGCTCTCTCATGCCAAAGAATTCACACCAGAGAACAGAAACTTTGTAATTCTCTGTATATGTCCAAGCAAACCTCTCCCACCCAAGTAAGAGAAAAACGCTTTTACCGATCAACCCTACAGTTTCAATTTCATAAGGAGAATTAAAAAAAAAAGCAAAGAGAAATATAACTCAAACTTCAGACTCTTGGTATGAAACAAGGACAAGTCCTTCTGAAAGAAATCCTGCAGAATTAACTTAGAAGCTTCCCTAGGCAGAGCTTTCAATTTTCATTTGCTTCCAAAAGATAATACATAGAAAATGCAGAAAAGAATTCCAGGAGGGGAAAGGCCCATTTTTTCCACAGCAAACTGTCATTATTTTCTTTGGCAACACAATTTTACAGTAGACTTGTTGAGAAATCAGTAGTTTCTTGATTTCCAATATGGAAATAGATATCTGAGTGCAGCAACTCAGTGATGGAAGATGTCAGCAGCAGCTAGACAGCACCTGAGTAATAGTAAGATTTTCCCCAAGGAAGAGAGAGTTTGGAAATCTTTACTTGCATAAAAAGTATGCTAGAAGCACCAAGAGTAAAAAGGAATTGATTACCTCCCCTTGATACTCTGCTGCTCTTTACTTGATCCATACACAGCCTAATATTTAAGCTAACAGACTGACTTCAAGAGCAGGCATTTAGGGTAGAAACTTATGTCCTATGGGATCTTTCTCCAAGTCAAGCTTACTGTTTAAATTTTTAAAGCGTCTTTTCCTAAACACCCATGAATTTCAAAAAACAGATTTAGAAAAACAGGAAGAATTCATTACTTCTTACACACTTAAGAGCAGTGGGAATCCTCTGAACATGGATGATAAAAAGTTGATGGACTATGTTTTGCTTTAAGAGCCCTCAGGGATCCTGTGAGCCTGAAGATCTGGTATTGAATAGAATCACAGAATAGTTTGGGTTGGAAGGGACCTTAAAGATCATCTAATTCCAACCCCTCTGCCATAGGTAAGAGTTTGTTGCAGTATCTGAGTTTTTCCTGGAGGTCAAACCAAAGAATATTCCAAACAAAACAAAACACAAAAAAACCTCCCTTCCCAGCTATTGCACCAATTATTTTGAAGCTCTCAGAAACCAAAAGGAGAGAACAAAAAAAGGATGCTATAAATATGCTAAAATAGTAGGTGCTATCTTTGGGAGGCTTTGATTTTGTTTTCTTCAGAAAAAGTACAGGACTTTAACTGCCTGATTCACAGCAGGTCTTTCTGAGTCTCAGCATCTTCGTTTTTTTCTTCCAAAAGATATTGGGGTTTTGGGTTTTGTCACTTCAAAACATTTTGCAATTTGTCAAGGTAAAGTATCGTCACATCTGTTTAAAAATTCATAAATTCAAACAGATAGCAATCACATCTGCACTGATTGCTGAGAACATAATCTTCCTCCTCAGAAGCACTCAAGAATCAAAATCCCATGCCATGGGCTAGGATTCTGCCATCTCTCATCAAAAATAAAGAATGACCAGGAGTGTTTAGGGAGGTCTAAAGGGAAAAAAAGACCCAAACAGCAGTTCTGGGAATACATGACAGGCAGAAACTGCTGATACCTTACCCTGTGCCTGAAGCTGATTTACAACCAGTGGAGCTTCAATTTGCTTCCAAATGCATAAGGTTAATTAGCTCCTGATGCAACAGAAATCATCTCCTCCCACATCTGATTATTTGGGAAAAAATAATGCATTTGCTTGGCTGTTACATTCTCCCACACATAGAGGAAAAGAAAAACCAAACAAATAAACCCTTGAGAGATGAAAATATCCTGAGAGCTTCAGTATCCTGTGCCATGTGTACAATCAGGCAAGGGGCCAGAAGTATTGCCACAGAGACAGCTGAGATTTTGGTCCTAAAATAAGTAGATAGGTCTTATGGTACTCAATGGCCTCAAGGTAGAAACAGCTTAATTTCAGAGACAGTGATAAGTGGGCACCAGCAACTGGGAACACCTGCCTTAGCTCTTTTTTTTTTCTTTGCTGAGCCCTTAGCTGTGTTATTTCACTACTTCTGCAAGCTTCAAGAAGTTGGCCTTCTATGACAGGCAGCCAAATATAAACAATGATGTCTTTGTCATGTTCTCTTCACAAATGAGGCTTCAAATAACCTGCGGCAAAGGCTAGGAGAGACATATCCTTAAAGCTTTCTGGAATTCCACATTTTCAAGGATCACAGAACATAAGGAACCTCAAGAGATCATCTAGTCCAATCCCCCTGCAGGAGCAGGAACGCCCAGACCAGGTCACACAGGAATGTGTCCAGGCAGGGTTTGAATGTCTCCAGAGAAGAAGACTCCACACCCTCTCTGGGCAGCCTGTTCCAGTGTTCCGTCACCCTCACTGGGAAAAGTCTTTTCTTATATTTCAGTGGAACCTCCTGTGTTCCAGTTTGCACCCATTGCCCCAAGTCCTATCACTGGACATCACTGAGAAGAGCCTGGCTCCATCCTCCTGACACTCACCCTTCAAATATTTATAGGCATTAATGAGGTTCCCTCAGCTGTTTCTTAGCAAACCAGACAAATCGGGTACTTACTGTCATTCCTTGTTCTCCTGGCTTTCCTGGCTCACCCTTGAATAAAAAAAAAAGAGTGAATAATTTCAGTAGCACGTCTTGAATTCAGTTCTCCAACATAATAATACAGTATCTTTAAACTTCTGCTCTTAAATGGATATGGCAGCTGACTGCACATTAAATATATTACTACTCCCCTTTTTAAACAAGCAGGCATTTTAAGAGGCAAAGTACTGTTTCACCATCATGAAATGGTATAGCTCTCAGGGCAACAGTTAAGGATTGGTGTCCTGCCTCTGTGCCTTGATTCCAAACACAATCCATTCCACCCAGTAGTGCTAAAGGACACAGAGGAAGGTTATTTTCATATGTGCAGAATCCCACTGCTTACATATTCCTGAACTGCTGTGTCATCACTTCAATTAGCAAGTATAATTTACCATTGCAAATTATCACGTTCCATAAACCCATGAATACTGGTATGTTGAGGCCATGCAATAGTAAATCAGCTCTTAAATACCTGCATTGGCTTTCAAAATGTTAAAACAGCATTTTTTCCAATGTATTCTCTTTCTGCAGGCACAGTTCTACATAAAATCAGAATCTATCTTCTCCCCATTCTTCCTATATGAAACATACTACTGTCTGGAGAGACAGTAAAACTTATCAGTCATACAATCTGGACTGAAAATACCCATCCAAAACCAAAATTCCTATAATTTCAGTGATCCAGTTCATAGTTCATTTGCCTGTAAACCCCACAGAGCATAGGGCAGTCCATGTGCTGTTGCACAGATACAGGTGCAGAATCTTCTCTAGCAGTTTTGTCATAAAGAAAATCTGTCAAAAAACTGATGAAAATTGTTCTGCCATCCTTATTCTTGGCAACTAAAAAGAACTCCTTCTTTTGCTATGATTACATTGCCTTCAGAAGCAAACACATAGCATCTGCAAACACACCTAGACACCCAAGAGACAGAAACTACAGAGAGGTTTCTGACAGCTAATTTCCTAAGCTTGTTGGATTTCTCAGTTCACTCTGAAGCCCTGCTAAGTTGTGTACACAGCAATCACACAGCCTGAAGTGAGCATCAAGATAAATGGTGGGAAATAATGGTGAAAACACTTCAAAAGTTTACATCATAATCTACTGTCTTATTACCAGCAAAAAAAAATCACAAAGAATTCATTCATCTTCTGCTTCTTTCTTGAGCTGTTAAAGTTTCAAAGTCTTTGTGATGCAAAGGGAAGGCACTTATTCTAGGTATCACTCTGTAAGAAAGCAAGTATGCTGTGGTTCCAACAAGTTCTTATTCTGACACTCGAAGGAAGACTTAGAATAAGGTTGGACAACTCTTTCTTGGGCTCATACTCTTTCTTGGTGCCCCCTCTCTGAAGGTGTTTAAGGCCAGGCTGGACAAGGCATTGAGCAAACTGGTCTTGTGGGAATTGTCTCTGCCCATGCCAGGGGGGTTGGAACTGGATGATCTTTAAGGTCTCTTCCAACCCAAACCATTCTATGATTCTAATCCTTCCTGCTTTGACTAGCTCTGCAATAGGGGAAATCACTGCCTTCTAGTGGTGGTTGGCCACTGTAAGGACTCTCCTATAGCTGTGTTATGCTGGTTGGAAGAGACCTTAAAGATCATCTAGTTCCAACCCCCTTGCCATAGGCAGGGACACCTCCCACTACATCAGGCTGCTCAGTGCCTTGTCCAGCCTGGCCTTAAACACCTCCAGAGAGGGGGCATCCACATCCTCCCTGGGCAACCTGTTCCAGTGTCTCACAACCTTCACCATAAAGAACTTCTTTCTTATATCCAGCCTGAATCTACCCTCTTCCTTGCAAACATTTTAAAAATACAAAGCTGTCATGATCTCTTGACTAAATTTTCTCTTTCCAGCTCTCCTGTATCTCACACAGCCATGAAGCAACAAGCCTGCTGAGCCCCAGGAACATTAACCTAACAGTACAAGGCAGTAGGGAGGAGGAGGATGGTAACAACAGTCAACATTCTGGATGGTTTCCATCTGAATGCTAGTTTGAATTTCATTCTAAAGCAGCATTATGGACTGATTTTCCATAATGCTATAGGGCTTAAGATAGCCACAGCTTAAAAGACTATAAAAAGAAACTCTCCCTTGCCATCTAAAGTCAAAATCACTCCAGAACTATTATGAAATGGAATGATCTCATTGCATAAAATGCATTACTTTGCTGTTATGACAAACACTAATGTTCTCTTTGCTAAGAAGCACAAAAACACAAGCAATACACAGTCACATTGTAATCAGCAACAACAGCTGATTCTCCCAGCCTCATAAAATATAAAACACTATCACTGCAGTCCAGAATGAATGCTGGGTTCATTCTCACTACATCAAGCCAGAAACAACACTGCTGGCCACAGTCAATGTCACTGAATTAGAAGAACATGAGAGGCCCAGATGAGGCCCTAAGAAGAAATAACTGTTAATGCCATTAAATAACCTTGAGCTAGAACTTGTAAGGGCTATGGTAGTAAAAACACCCTAAAACTACAAACAACATCAACAAAAGCAATCCAGGGGTACTACAAGCCTCAACTGCCACACCTTGGCTGGGTTTCCACACAAAAGTTTTGCTATTGTCTTCATATTGTATATTTGTACAGTTAATAGAATTTGAGAGGAGTCAATCAAATAGATCCAGAACAGGAGCAGATGTACTTCCCTTCTTGGTTTTACCTAAAATGGCTTTTTCTTCTAAAAAACTTATTTCTGATACCAATGCTGGTCCTCACCTTGCTATTTCCCTACTCATCCTCTCGGCCATGATCCTTCTTTATCAAGGATGGGTGTGTGAGTGTGGGTACATCTGTACAAGTGGGATATCAGCTATCACATCTTCTTGCCTGTGATTCCATTTCCCAGAATCATAGAATAGTTTGGGTTGGAAGGGACCTTAAAGATCATCTAATTCCAACCCCTCAGCCACAGACAGGGACACCTTCCACTAGACCAGGTTGCTCAGTGCCTTGTCCAGCCTGGCCTTAAACATCTCCAGAGAGGGGGCATCCACAACCTCTCTGGGCAACCTGTTCCAGTGTCTCACAACCCTCACCATAAAGAATTTCTTTCTTATATCCATCCTGAATCTCCCCTTTTCCAATTTGCATCCATTACTCCTAGTCCTGCCATCACATAACCTATTAAAAAGTCCTACCCCTGCCTTTCTTAGGACCCTGGAGATATTGATTCCCAGCTGATAACACAGTGGCATTCATGATGAACAGAGAGGTACTTCTTTCGAAAGAATGAAAATTAAGGAGGCTACAAAACATAAAGCCAAACCCATATTTTGCTACATACATATATAAAAAAGTCCTGTTAATACATCTGTTAAAAAAATGTTTAATCATCAGGTCACAAAGTGCCAAAGGCAGTGGGTCTGATCCTGTGCCTAAAGCCAACAAGAAGCAATGTACTGGATTCTGCTGGTTGGTCTAATGAAACACAGAGGACAAGCCAAAGAAAACAGCCCTGCTCTACTTCTCTAAAGATGGAAAGATGACTCCAAATTTCACCATACTTGGGGCAGCATTTTTTGCAGTTCTTTAATTTCATTATTTTTGAGACTAAATCATTAAGAAGTGAGAAACCAAGCCCAGCCATACAACAATTTCTGAAATTCAGCTTCACCTGGAAGCCTGAGTAGAAATACTTGCAGGCTCTCCCCGTGCAGATATTAAACATCAATAAGCAACTGAGAAACTTTAGAATGTGTGGGGAAACCATCAGGGTGGGAGGCAAGGAACCTGGGTGTTACTCTTGGCCATGCTACCAACTTGCTCTGTGTGTGTGGGACTTCAGGTACACCATGAAATCTGCCTGCGGTTCTGGTTCCATACGTCGTGCTTGCCAGACTTACCTCAGAAAACATCTTTGAAACTGAGCTGGCACAGACTTGAGAAGAACTTGGATACTGTGACAGCAACAGAGTAACTTACCGGAATGCCAGGCATCCCACGAGGACCATCTTTTCCAGTGTCTCCTGGGGGACCTCTGGGTCCTGGTGGCCCTGGAGGCCCAGGGGGGCCAGCTTGTCCTTGGTCCCCCTAAATTGATGAGAAAAACTTGTCAGGAGTTTGCTTTACAGGCATCAACCACACAAAAAGACATTGATTTACTAAGAAAAGAGTGTAAGATAGGCTGGAAGCAGCAGCCATGAGCTTCTTTAGCACTTAGGGAAGAGATTGCACTTTCCCTTGAAGACTAGAGGTTTATATAGAATCATAAAATAGTTTGGGTTGGAAGGGACCTTAAAGACCATCTAGTTCCAACCCTCAGTGCAATCAGCCATGGAGCAGAAGTCCCAAATTCTATACTGCTCATCCAATCACAGGACATAAGTCAAAATTTGGGGTAGCCTTGTTTTCATCCAGTTTTCACAGCAAGTAACAGTTTTCAATGAGCAGCTGTTTGCTTTGTGGCTGGCATAACCACAAAAAAGCTGCAGCAAAAAAAAGAGAAGTCATCTGTGAGAACATGCAGTTTGTACAAACAATTTCCAAGCCCATCCATGACACGTGGCCAACATTCAAAAATAAAGCTGGATAATACCTGCTTCTCCATTTTAATTTTTAAACTGTTTGGGGGAATTACTTTACACTTTATTAGCTAACTTCCTTTATGATTTGAGCCCATTAATTTTTTTAAAGCCAGTTTTCAAGAGAACTGCCAAATCACATTACCTTCCCCTTCAAAAAAAAAAAAAAGGCATGAAAAAAAATGGTGTTCAAGTTATTTAATTCCTAGCACACCACCACAAACAGCTGGAAAAAGTACTGCATGTTCAATGTGGATCATTTAGCAAAGCTACCCAGAGTGTTTCAATTGTTAATATCATAAACAGTTGCTTTATTCAAAAAACATTTTCAAATGAGCAACATGCTTTAAAAAGGCAGCTGATAAAAAGGTACAGGAAAGAGTCAACTGAATGTAAAGAAGAACCAGATCCCAGCGAGACAAAGCACTACCTTAATGAGGCGGCGTTTAATGAGCTGCTGATCAGCAGAGAGAAACCCATGATTGATTTTAGGAAACACCATCTGATCAGGCAGGTGAGGTCAAAGGTTGAAGGTCAGAGATGAGAGAATTGAAGAATAGACATCAGAAGGCCCGAGAAAGAAATAAAGACATAGTCATTAGGTTTGTAACAGCTAAAAATTATACAAACCGGTGCTTGTGCCTGACAGAAACTGTGCATCTTCTTTTGGAAAAAATGATCTCTAATGTATAGGACACTTCATGAATTAATTACATACAGTGAATTAACTGTGTGGCTTTTTCCTTTTCAGATTTTCCGTGAGTATTCTTAATTTGTATTAATTTTTTTTTTTTTTCATTATCCAGGCTCTGAAAATAAGTCATTTTCTATATGCTGTCTTTTCAGCAAAGCTCCTAGAGACAAAGCACCAGTTCAACTTTCAGTCAGATTTTCCAACCAGCATATTGTGCCATGAAGAATGGTGTCATTTCAACAAGGACTGGAAGTTTCAGCTTGCCCAGATTGCTCCAGTCCTTCCTGCTTAATTTGCAGATGTGCTTGGAAAAAAATCTCCACGTACAGATGAAACCTCTGTTATCTAATACAAATAGTTGCACGTGTTTAGAGTTCTTTGACAACTTCCACACTCCCTCATGTCTCAGGGAAGCTGAGCTACAGATAAATTCATCTGAAAATAAAAATACTGACTCGAGATCCCACAGAATGTGGATGCTGCTGGGGGTACAGTTGTCAATTTGATCCCATGCTCTGCATCAGGAGTACTTCTAGAAATGTAAAGGCAGTGAGGGTTGAATGAGGTCCACCAGAAGGATGAATTGGTTAAAAAGTATTTTTCATGTGCACTTTTATGCTGATACAGAGAGACCTGACTGAACAGGTACACGTCAGCCACAAACCTTGACGGTGAGGATCTGATTACTGTGCAGAGCAGCCACTGTGGGGAAGCCTGGCAGACCCTAGGGACACAGCACAACATGGGACCAAAACAGCACAAAACACAAACATCACAAAAGACAATTCACTAACAGACAAACAGAACAAACACCACGTTTAGTACACCCCACGTTGCCTACTGACAGGAAGCAGCCTCTCTGTCATATGGGAAACAGTTAGGTTTGCACTACACTGCAGATGCAGGCTGTTTATGCTAAGAGATTTTATAAGAAGCAGAGCCATGGAGGTGACTTTCCTTAAGATTACAGTAAATTGTTATGATCATTTGACAATTGTTAAGACAATCTGCCAGTAGATGACTGAGAGATTTTCAATTAAAACATGCTGCAGCACTTGAGGAGAGCTACACAGAGATATCTTTGGCTATGGATTGCTGCAGAACTTGACAGCAGCTACGGCAGATTTGGAAGTAACTGTATACATATAATCCTGCTTCTCACATTCTGTTTAACATATGACATTCAGCACACAAACTGATAGTACAAACACAACTATAAACACCAAACAACAGTCTACTGCTAGATCTTTTCAACATATACAGCAACATTTTCCTATCCAGGGTAAAATTTCTCTCCTCAAACACTGTGTGCTGCATAGGGTTTCTCATATCTTACTCTATCAACATGTGCAGAACTTGTACTGGTATAGAAAGAAGAGTGTGGTAATTATGGCTGCTGTGACAATACAAGAGGTGAATTTTGCTCTTAATTCAACATCTTCCTTGTGCTGCCTTGTAGGGTGAGAATTAGACATTCTGATGAAGCTGAAACCTTGCACAGTAGAGCAATGAAACCCTAGAGAAGGAAATTCCTAAGTCACTCCTTGGCTTTAGCATAGCAAACTGTTTGAAGCAGAGGCTTGTTCAATGGCAGAGGCATCAGGCTGAGGAACACAGATTAAAATAGTCTGGTATCTCTAAGCTCTCTACATGCACACCCCCATACCACCTATATGAGGTGGAGCTGGTGGTACAGATCCTCTACAAAGCCTAGAATGTATGGCTACAGGGTTATAGCCTGGCAACTCCAAAATTGGAGGCTGTGCTTGCATCTGGCTACCAGAAAAAGCAGTTTCCAATAAGTCCCTCATGAAGGTTCTGCTGGGGCAATGCATATTGCCATGGTGCACAAGCTCTTTGCAGCCCAGATGGCCTGATGGAAAACACAAACAGGCAATGGCAGCCAGCTCAGGACACTCAGCTCCAGCAAATCCTCTTAATGGGGCAATAATTTGCTCTACCCATCTACTCATCACGTGCGACCACATCAGAGATCCTCTGGATTGCACCAGTCTTTACAAAAAAATGGGAGAGTAACTTCCCAATGCATCCATGACCCTCAGTAACACCTCTGAATCCCTGAGCAGCTTTATTCCTGATATACACCCATAAGACAAGGCAGTGGAGACCCTACAAGTGGATCCCCTATAGCCAGCAGCAGCTTTGCCAGCCTTCCTTCATTTTGATGAACTGTGGTGTGTCTAAACTGCATTGCCCCCTGGACCAAAACCTCTGTTTTGCAAACAAATAAAAAGCAAACATAACCAAAAAAGGCTAAAAATCCAAACATGTAAAGACACTTTCTCCTGAGACGCTGCTAAAACTGGAACGAAACATCATTTAGAAAACAGATGTATCAAATTTGCATTTATCTTATTATGGAATAGAAGTTAAAGAAGTTATTAGATGGTAACATGCCAGAATCTTTACATCTGTGCCTCATTAGCCCTGCTGAGCACAGGGTTCATTCCTCTTCTAGATAAACCTACAATACTCAGGGTATTAGAAATGAGTATAAATAAGAAGCACCCAAAAGAACTAAAATCTGAGTAGCAAGCAATAAAATTCACACCTCATTTATTAAAAACAAGGGAGAAACGGAAAATCTTTTAGAAACTTCATTTTTACTCATCAGCCTTTAGGATTACAGCACAATCATTCTCAGTCACCTCTACACGTAGCTTATTTGCAAGTTGACATTTACAAAGTGGCAACTCCAATCATATTGGGTTCAATTTAATCTTGAGCATGGAGAGCTGAGAATTAATTGAGGAAGTTAGCCAGAAAATGTACTTAGGTGCCACGAAAGGTTAGTTGTTTCCTTGAGAAAAAGTTACAGGATTTTGAAAGTCCTGTGTAGCTCCACACTAAAACATTTACAGAGAGCACTTTTCAGTCCAGCCCCAACATTCTCAATGCTTCCCAGCCTCACACAGACAAGTTCAAAAATAGCTATCAGTGTTGCAGTGCTCTGCCTACATATGCAACACGTGATAGAATCATAGAATAGTTTAGGTTGGAAGGAACCTTACAGATCATCTAGTTCTAACCCCCCTCCCATGGGCAGGGACATCTCCCACTAGACCAGGTAGCTCAGTGCCTCATCCAGCCTGGCCTTAAACACTTCCAGGGATTGAGGGGGCATCCCTGTTTCAGTGTCTCACCACCCTCATAACAAGGAACTTATTTCTTCTACCCAGCCTAAATCTCCCCTCTTCCAATTTGAATCCAACACTCCTAGTCCTGCTATCCTGGACCCTATTAAAAAGTCCTTCCCCAGCCTTTCTGTAGCCCCCTTGGACAAGTCCATCCATTAGCAGCTTAGTAAGTTCTTTCAGCTTGTTCAGAAGTAAGACAAAGCTTCCTTTCTTTTGCCCAAAGTAGGCATAATCACAGAACCACAGAATGTCAAGGATTGGAAAGGACATGGAGAGATTGAATCCAATCCCCCTGTTGGAGCAGGAACACCCAGACCAGGTCACACAGGAAGGCATCCAGGTGGGGTTTGAAAGTCTCTAGAGAAGGAGACTCCACACCTTTTCTTGGCAGCCTGCCCCACTGTTATGTCACCCTCACTGTGAAAAAAGTTTTTTCTCATATTTATGTGGAACCTCCTGTTCCAGCTTGCACTCATCTCCCCATGTCACTGAAGTCACTGAGAAGAGCCTGGCTCCATCCTCCTGACACTCACCCTTTCCACCTTCATAAACATGAAGGAGGTCTCCCCCTAGTCTCCTCTTCTCCAGGCTAAAGAGAATAAGCTCTATCAGCCTTTCCTCAGAAGGGAGATGGTCCAATCCCTTCACCATCTCTGAGACTCTTTCTAGCAGTTTCCTGTCCTTGAACTGAGGTCCAAAACTGGACACAATATCCCAGGAGGATACAGAAGGGTCACATCATCAAGAAGAGCCACCTTATAGAACTCAGCTTTGGAAACTTGCCAGTCAGTTCTACAGTACTAATGATCCCAGATATTCAGTACCAGCTTGGACCTCGACCATCTCTATCCAAGTAAAACACATTCATGGAGAGAGCCAGAAATATGTGTATATTAAATGGAACCCAGCAAAGAAGCTATAATGGGTGCATAGTTTTTGCATGCGTGGGAGGCTTTAGAAGGCATCTCATCTTCTGGCATCCATGGAAGATAGTGTTGGCACACAATGAGCTTCTAAAAAGTCATAAAAAAAAGCTATCTTTCCCACAAAATGAGTTCTCTTCCTTTCCTGTCACTCTGCTAAAAATATAGTTGCAAATATCCCCTAGATCTGTCGGGGGTTTTTTTGATTCTATCTAAAGCTGTTCTCAACCACGGATTCAGAGTTACTCACTTTTCTCTTTATTTGGATTGATTCTTGAACTGCACATAAGAAGGGCCCTTCTTTTGCACCCTAGGAGGCCCTCAGAACACAAAACACTACAGTGATCAACACTGACCCCTGGCCCAAATCAACTCCTCTGCTGACAGCAACTCAAGCTCACCCTGAACCGCTAGCTGGTTACAGTTTCTAAATTAGCACATTTGTTGCATGCCTCACCGCAATTTTTGCCCAAATGCCAAGTAAAACACAATGCTTGATGGAGGCTGACAAGCACTGGACCACATCATGCACTATCCTGCTTACCTTTCTGGAAATGTAGATAGAAGCCCACGTGTCCACATATAAAAGCTACCAAGAAAACTAAATTGTACAAGACATGTGATGATTCCCTGATTTTCTACTCAGATTAAATAGTTCTCCTGTCACACCCATCACATGCTTCGAAGAGGAGAGATTCAGGCTGGATATAAGAAGAAATTCTTTACTGTGAAGGCGGTGAGACACTGGAACAGGTTGCCCAGAGGATGTGGATGCCCTCTCTCTGGAGGTGTTTAAGGCCAGGCTGGACAAGGCACTGAGCAGCCTGGTGTAGTGGGAGGTGTCCCTGCCTACGGCAGGGGGGTTGGAATTAGACATCTTTAAGGACTCTTCCAACCCAAACTATTCTATGATTAGGAGCCCTAGAGTTTTTCACACTGCACTGGTCCATGCTATAATGCCATCACAATCTTGTTGTAAGCTAAGTATAGTAACACTAAGTAACAGAATTACTCGTTTTACACTACTCTGTTTACACTCCCAGTTTGACTACTGCATTTGCTCAGTACAGTGAATGTCCTCCTTAGGATTTTCCCTTCTGACCTGCCAATAAAACCAAGCTGCACAAGCTTACGTGTTCCTGTGAAGACATGGTAAGTGAGACAGGAATTACCACCGGCAGTTCACTTGCACTTCCTAAAGTTACAGCCAGCTGCTGCTATTTCACATCAAATCAGACAGGCTTCAGGCCAGAGTGATCCTGACATTCTTTATGGCTAGTTCTTTTCCCCCCAACACCACCTCCACTTCTAATTAATCCCTCAGACCAAATGTCAGTCCTGCAGCTAATTATTGTACCTGCCCTTGGGAATAAAGTGTTTGGCATCACCAAACTGTGCTGTGGACTCTCAGCAGGAGCTCTTTTATATAATCCCTTTCATCATAACTGCTGCTTTGTCCATCAGCAAATGTGCCAACCAAAACACTGCACCACAACAAGAGAAGGATCCAAGAATTTCTTTTCACTCAGGCAATCATTTGTCAAAGAGTTTCAATTTGAACACACTATGTAACAATTCAGACTTGGTACTGAAATAATAAAACTCTCATGAGTTAGTTAAGAACTAACACAAAAGTCAGCTTCTTCTAGTCACCTCTTTATTTTCACACTAAACTCTAGCTAACAGTCCACTTAACATGAAAAAAAAAATCTGCAGAAAGCCAACACTACTCTGTTTAGGTACTAGTATTAGATTAATTTTCATTGGGGGACAGAATCTTTTCCTCACAAATCAGTTACAAACTCTGACAAAGGGATCACTATGCAATGTAAACAAAATATCCTTCCTGAAGGTAATCCAGTTACTCTCACTGAAACTGATTGTGGCCATTCAGTTAGCTTTTGAATATACTGGTCATCCCCAAAACCAAGACAGAATCATAGAATGGTTTAGGTTGGAAGGGACCTCAAGGATCATCTAGTTTCTACACCCCTGCCATGGGCAGGGACGCCTCCCACTAGATCAGGTTGCTCAGTATCTCATCCAGCTTGGCCTTAAACACCTCCACAGAGGGCATCCACAACCCCTATGGGCAACCTGTTCCAATGTCTCACCACCCTCACAGTAAAGATGGCTCCCACAGCAAAAATATTCCATATTGGGTTATGTTGCTTACCAAATTTTACATCCAATGTAAGTGGTTCAAACTACTTCCACGTTATTTACCAAGACTAGATAGAAGACATATTTTTGAAGAGTTGTTTTTGGTCAAATTAGTCCAAATCCAGTATTTAGTACTTAAGTATTAACTATTAAGGTTCAGGGGGGACTTCACAGTAGCTTCTCAATACCTGAAGGGGGCTACAGAAAGGCAGGGGTAGGACTTTTTAATAGGATTTGTGATGGAAGGACTAGGAATAATGGATGTAAATTGGAAAGGGGTAGGATCAGGATGGATATAAGAAAGAAATTCTTTACGGTGAGGGTAGTGAAACACTGGAAGAGGTTGCCCAGAGAGTTTGTGGATGACCTGTCTCTGGAGGTGTTTAAGGCCAGGCTGGACAAGGCACTGAGCAGCCTGATGTAGTGGGAGGTGTCCCTGCTGATGGCAGGGGGGTTGGAATTAGATGATCTTTAAGGTCCCTTCCAACCCCAACTATTCTATGATTCTATTGTAGCCCTTTTGTGGGACAGCTGAGATAAAAAAGGCTACATGATGTTTTCTCAGTCACAGGGCAGGGCTGTAGAAAACAGAAAACGGAACAGGGTGTGCAGAGACTTCCTTCCTCATCATTCCTCCGGCATTACAAGAAAGGTTCAAGATGCAAACCAACTGCTAGTGAGTGAAGACACACACAGCCTAGCTCTTAAGGCAGGAATGACAACATCCTCATCTTGGAAGCAGGTATGTGGCACACTCTCTAGAGTGTCACAGCTGTTCTGCATTCCCCAGGGGAGCTGCAGAACATCAAAGGCATAGCTCGGCCTTGGGAGAGTCACCCAAAGCCAAAAGGAAGCTCCAGTGAACTCTAAAAGGAGGTACATGTCAAGTCTGAGTGCCCTAATGCCTCAGCTAAAGTTGGCAGCCACTACAGTCCGAGTTCTTTCCTAACTTCTAGTTACCGAGCTCCCAGTTACCTCGCTCCAATTTCTTACCCTACTTTTAGGTTAATTGAGGAAAACTGGGGAGCCAGAGCAATCTATTACTAGTGAAGTAGAACAGATAATTAGTCCTACGAATGGAGCAGGTAAATCCCCTTGTTGCCTTTTGGCAGATAAGGAAGCAAAGTCTGAGAAGTTAAGTTACCTGCTCACAGACATATTGGCATTAAAGCAGACAACTGTCTGTTTTCTTAATGATGAGATCAGAAAAAAATCAAGAAATTTTTTTTTTTTAGTTTTCTTATTGTGGTACACTAAGAGCACAGTTTGAAACAGAGTCTAAAGCTTGACCTATAATTTGCTTTACAAAGGACAATTAGTAACAGAATAAACAACTGTGTAGGTAGTCATACTGGCCAAGCATGAATTTAAGGCTAAAGTTTGAACTATATTTTTTAGGTAATACATAATAAAACAGAAAATATGCATTTATGCACACAAAAGGGCATACCATCACCATACCACCACCTCTGCTGCAGCTGTTGACAGTGTATTCATATAAATGAAACCAAAGAGTATTTAATCAGAAAAGATAAAGCTGCGCACATGGCTAATTTATACTAATGAAAGCAAAACAGTCATAGAATCATAGAATAGTTTGGGTCAGAAGGGACCTTAAAGATCATCTAGTTCCAAACTCCCTGCCATATGCAGAGACACCTCCCACTAGACCAGGTTGCTCAGTGCCTTGTCCAGCCTGGCCTTAAACACCTCCAGAGAGGGGGCATCCACAACCTCTCTGGGCAACCTCTTCCAGTATTTCACCACCCTCACTGTAAAGAATTTCTTTCTTATGTCTAGTCTAAATCTATCCCCCTCCAATTTATATCCATTGTTTCTAGTCCTCCCATCCGATATTATGTTAAAAATTCCTTCCCCTGCCTTTCTGTAGGACCCCCTCAGGTACTGATAAGTTACTATGAGGTGCCCCCTGAGCCTTCTCTTCTCCAGGCTGAACAACCCCAACTCCTTCAGCCTGTCCTCATAGGGCAGTTGCTCCAACCCTTTGATCATCTTTGTGGCCCTTCTCTGGACCCTCTCCAATAGCTCAATGTCCTTCCTGTGTTGAGGGCTCCAGAACTGGACGCAATACTCCAGGTGGGGTCTCACCAGTGCTGAGTAGAGGGGTAAAATCACCTCTCTTGACCTGCTGGTCACACTCCTCCTGATGCAACCCAGGATTTGGTTGGCCTTCTTGGCTGTGAGTGCACACTGTTGGCTCATAGGCAGATAAAATTCATGAACAGTATTTATAGAAGAAATTCATAGAAACTCCAGCAGGATATAGTTAAACATCAAGAATGGAATATGTTTAAATTATGTAAAATAATGAATTTAACCTAATATCTCAAGTGTAATACCATACATTTTTGCTTGATAAGGGGTTGAATGAGGACAAAATTTAGCAGCATGCACTTTTTGGGAACAAAGCCTCCTATTACATCACTGATTTGCCTACATCTATTACAGTTTGCAATGCCTCCAAAAAATGGTGTCTTACTTTTTGGGAAGGCAAGAATCCAAATTAATTTATATACTAGCATCTATTTTTAGCCTGGAGAAAAGAAGGCTGAGGGTGCTCTACAAGTAACTGATAGGAGATTGCAGAGAGGTGGGGGTTAGTATCTTCTCAAACATAACAGACCATACAACAAGAAGAAACAGCATCAAGTTCCACCACGAGTGAAAATTTTAGGAAAAAAAAATTGTGAAAATTTTTTGCACTGAAAGGGTTATCAAACATTAAAAAAACCCATAGCACATGATAAGGTGGCTTTAAAAGAGGGTGAAAAGTTAATTATTGTGTTTTAATCTTCACCCATTAACTAAGACTCAGTAATGAGGTACTGATCTCAAGACCTGAGTAAAAGTATTCAATTTATTGTCACTAGGAGCAGGAAAAGGCACCAAATATTTATTATATATTCCTTAGAAACACACATGCTCTTCAAAAACCCTCTAAAAAAAATACTAGGTCACAATTTTTTGCTTCAATATATTTAATTTTGCTTTGATATGGGATAGTTCATAGAACTTCTGTCTATAACAAGTGTAGTAATAATTCTGTTTATATGTATATATACATATTTGTATTTAGTTATTTCAATAAACAGACTGCTTCCAAGTTCATTTCTGTCAACATTAGATAATTTTAAATAGATTTTCAGCACAGAAGAGTATAATTAGCAAAATCTGTTTGCCATTTCTCTCTAGTTGGCAGCAAATAAGTAGCAAATGCATTAAAAGTAAATGGGGAAGAGGAAAAGAATTAAATAGAAAACAATGTTACATCACTACCCAAATCCAACTCTTCTAACCTTCTGAGTACCTTTCTTTTATAGAACTTCATCTCTTCTGCTGAAGATATTTTAAAGATGTTATCAATTCTGCACAGCTGCAGGGAAAATTTCTTAAAAATAGGTAACACATGATAAGAAAAAGTGAAAAAAAAATTTATGGAAACACTCCAGGATGACATTTGGGTGGTTTTTTTATTGTACCTAGACCAAAACCAATTTAAAGGCATCTGGAAGCTGATGATTTCTAGACCTGATAAGCAAGAATCTCTCATACATCTGAACTAAAGGACAGAAAGATAAGAACAGACTGATTAAGACACTCAGTACTAGCTGTTTCATTCCCAAACATTCACCTCTGAAGATCTATCTCCATTAATCTCTTGGACAATACAGCCTTTGCCATCCTACCATTACAAAACCCTCAAAGGCTTATTTTAAAACTGGGGTAGAGCTGAGCAACTGGAACAGAGCAGTGGACTGACATCAGCATTTATTCTAACAGCCCAGAGGCTAAAACCCATCATTTTTTATTTTGTCATGGCTCAGTACAGGAATACAAATCTCATAAAGCCATGTCCTCTGCACAAAGGAAAGCACCCAAAAGATTTACTAGCATTACTCTTTCTTACAGTGGTATGGAGGAAAGCTAATTCTGCATTTGACCTAAATGCTTAGTCTACCAGAACTTCAGGTTAACAAGCAGAGATCTGATATAAAAATATACAAAAGAGATCCAAAAAGTATTTCTTTGAGGAAGTTCAGGACTTTTGAGTGTGTCCACCACAACCTTCTCTGTTGTCTCCTGTGACCAAAAGCTACATTAACCTGCTGTACACACTCAGGGCATGAATTTCACCATCATGCACATGATTTGAGTGTTGATTTGACTCATGCTCTACAGGCAGCATGGGCACAAATAGATGGCCACATGGCACAATGAACTAGATGGCCCTCTGTATAATGAAGGAGACTGATAACAGATTACTTCTGAATACTTAAGAAAAAAAATTCCCAGATTATTTTTACAAAGACCAAAAAGAATCAGATGAAACAAGTGCCTCCAGGTTGTATTTGCAAGGTCGGTTTCCTATTAAGGTATTGATCTATTGCAGATATTTTCAACAAATTCTGAACTTCTTTGATAGGAAACCAATCTTCAAAGAAGTTCAGGATACATTTAGTATGTCTTACTCATTTAACATGACTAAGAAGTTTGAAAATAACTGACTACTAGTTCTACAGTTTTGAAATTATTTCAGAAAGGAAGATCTCTCAGAAGTCTAATGGCCCAAGATGAAAAGCTGGGTGGAGTCAGAAAGTAACAATCTTTTGCATCACAATTATTTTTCTTATAATTTTATCAGGATTTTAAAAGTTTAACATCTCTGATTGATAAAATAAATCTTTACTTATAATTTTGATTTCTTATACTAATTAAAATGGCAGGAGGAAAGAAAGATTTATAAGGATGAGGGTAATTTTGAAATTTCAGTAATAAAAACTACTTGGAGTAATAAATATCTTTGCTAAAGTAACTTAGCTTAAAATAAGAATGTAAAAATAAATAAGAGATGTCAGACTCCTTATCTATAAAAAATTAATTATTCTTAAAAATGTCCATTACTTTTAGATAAATTCAGTCATTCTGCAAACTCATCAGATATAAATGTTGATGCCATCCCACAGTCAATCTCAGATACAGTTCTTCTCTAATATAATACAGGATGGTGGCATCTCCAAAAGCATTTATGGGCAGTGGTGGAAATCTATCTGCAAAGGTAACCAAGCAGGTTTAAATGGGTTTAATTTCATTTAGTGCATGACTGGCTTTTGCATATAATTTCCATTAATCATATTGTAAATCCTCTGGCCCAGCAAGTTGAGCAGATTCAGCCTGATGAGAGTCAGCAGAAGAGAGAACTGCTGTACCATGAAACATAAAACGGTCAGAGACATCATGGTACATATTCTCAGTGAAGGTGAAAACAGAGAAGTGGCTGTAGAACACATTCAGATGAACTTCACAATAAAAGGAAACCCATAAACACTGGGAAAAATATAAAAATAATAGTGATTTTTTTAAAAAATAGGTAATTTACTGCAATATGCATAGACTAAACAATTACTGAAACTTCCACCAGGTATAATTCATTACCTCTTTGCTGCTGACCTTCATCAATTTCTTTTCTATATTCAGGTCTAGAATTTGGACTCAACTACCAGCTGCTGCTGCAGATATAACTTTGTGATGTTCTTAAATGTGAATTCCTCAGCTTGATATTTAATATTTTTTATATTTTTTATATATTTTATATATTTTTTATATTTTTTTTTTTTATATTTTATATTTTTTCTTTTT
>VZTY01034750.1:0-17877 GCA_013400935.1 Turnix velox
ATTTTATGATTAACTAGGAAATAAGGATTGGTTAAAGTGTTAGATTTTTTTTATCCCTGCCCATAGCAGGGAGTTTGGACCTAGATGATCTTTAAGGTCCCTTCCAACCCAAACCATTCTATGATTTTTAATGTGTTAAAGCAGATTCTAATCCTTAATTTATATTAATTTTTCCTACTGTTTCACCCTTTCCCTTTTCCACACTGTCTGATATAAACAAACATAAATGGAATATCAGTATTTTGACTCCTTCTTTTGTAAATATTTATTCCCCACTTACTTTATACTAAGGTATTTTATAAATGAAGGTGAAAGATCCATGAACAATGAAAGAAAAAAAAAAAGCTGTTTAGAATTGGTTGTTATTTCATGGTGCCTAAAAAAAATGCAAACTCATCACATCTGTTTGCTTGTGCCTTTCACTCTGGGAGCTGGCTGGAAGCAGATTTAGGCTGGAAAGAAGACAGAGTTTTTGTTGCTGAATAAGTTAGGTTATTTAAGAAGCCAGTCAAATGCAAAATGGCACAAATATGAAGTAACTTGGCAATTAAAGCTGTAAAAAAATAGAACAAAGGAATTCAAAGCCTCAGTCCATTTTGCCGCTAATGGGATTAACAGGGAGGGAAAAGTAGCCAGGCAGAGGCTGAGATAAACATCAGATCAATGTTTCACTCATGGCTCCTGTCATTGCTGCATTGAAGCTGCTTTCATTTCATGAAAATGTGGGGTTTTATTCCTTCTATGTATGTATCAGGTTGTTTCCCCAGCTTGCAAACACTTCTGTTTTAAAACTATAGGGAAAAGCAGAATGAAATGTCAGACTGGTTAAGGTATCAGAGACTTTCTGGCAGTAAGTAGACAATAATGGTGTTATTTTTTGTGTCACATACTTTATTTCTTTCAATTAACGGTAGATTTTTTTTCTCTCCTGCCTCAATTTTATATCTTTTTGCTTTGCTGTGGCTGATAGAGCAGCTTTCCTGGAGGCAGCTCCAGCTTTGAGCCCATGAGAGTTACAAGAAACATCTCAAAGATGGTTTCTTTGAGGCTGATGGACTGAGTGCAAGCCCAGAAACTCTGGATTTTTGGTTCAAATGTTGATACTGAGTTGCTGCCAACCCTGTTAATTCCTCTGTTAATGCCTCTTGTTTGATCTGCTAAAGAGCTGTTGTGGTGGGGAGGTGGGCAGCCAGGTCTGAAGTGAACCTGCTGAGGTCAGGGTGAAAGTGAAGAAAGACTGAGAGCTGAAGAAATAATCAGAGAAATATTCCAAGAAGGAAGAGAAAGGCCATGGCCAGAGGCTGATGTTCTTGTAATGACTACATGTAATTACATGTAATGACTACAGGCACAAGTTCAGACCAAGAGAAACATCTCCACCATGGAGACATGCTGTAGGCAGAACCTTTCCTTCAGAATCCACATCATTTCCAAAGTTTTTTGAGTTGTGCTTAAGCCTAACTCAAGCAGGAAATGCATCAGGTGTTTGTTGGTTCAGAAACGAGGAAAGCTGCACTTTTTCTAGATAATGACAAACTATATTGTTTGCTTCTGCTCTTCATGTATCATCCCACTCCCACTAAAATTCAGTAAGTGGAGGAAACACCCTGATGACATGATTTTAACTGTAGAGATTTTATTATGGGAGCAGGTAGAGATGTACTGGTGCCTACCACCCATGGAGCCAGACTGTCTCCTTGACTGATTCATTCACATTTTCTTCACTTTCACTGTAATTAATGTAAACCCAGAACTTCAAACAGGAAAAGTACAAGCCTAATCAGTCAGCAACTGTCAGTCTCTATCAGGGTTCCAGCTACACCTTTCCTACCTGCTGCCCTTTGGTGCTAGCTCTTCCCAGAACTTCCATTCCAAAAGTCTGCTCATGCCCTAAACACAGAAGCATAGACTGGGTTGGGTTGGGAGGGACATTAAAGACCATCTAATTCCAACCCCACTGCCATGGGCAGGGACAAATATCTAGAGGAGGAGGCAATTTACTGAACACAGGGATGCTCTGTATTTTTTCTTTGGTTTTCTGTAAATCTAGATTCTGTGTTGATGCTGGGTGTGTGTGACTCATGCTCTACAGTCTAACACCGGTTCTAACACTGAAGAATTTCTTCTTTCAGGCTACCCAAGGTGTGAGCAGTTGTCATGTGCCAATGGAGCATGTTTCAATGCAAGCCAGAGATGTGATGGCAAAGTTGACTGCAGAGATTCTTCTGATGAAGCCAACTGCAGTAAGTCCTGCTTGTAGAGTTACCCCTAACAAACATGCTTTAAAGAGGTTGTAGTTTGCTGATGTTTTCTGTCTCTCTTTGCCACAATGTCTTTCAGCACACGGATGCACCAGTGCTCAGTTTCAGTGTGCAAATGGAGAATGTATCCCACGAGCCTTCATCTGTGACCATGATGATGACTGTGGAGACAGGAGTGATGAGAACTCTTGCAGTATGATGGTTTTGCTTTGTATTTCTGTTTCCCCCCCCCAGTTTCATTAACTGTTTAATAAAGAACTTGTTCAAGCAGGTAAAAACTGCCTATTGCAGGGGGCTTGGAACTAAATGAACTTCAAGCTCTTTTCCAACCCAAACCATTGTATGATTCTATAGCAGTCAGCAGATTCCTTGCCTGTGCAGCCATTAAAAGCTGCCACTCTTCTAAAAAGACTCTTTTGCATGGAAAGATGTGGGGAAGACTCATAAATAATTCTTAACCCTTAGCAGGGACTGCTTCCCAGCCATGAACAACCTTGAAAAATTGTTCAGTTTTAAAATTCTGTTTCTCTGAGTACAAGACATACAAGCAGTTAATGAAGTTCTCTCCATCTACCTGCACAATTAATTGAGGAATTTGTCCTTCCTTTTTATTTCTGTAAAGAACTAGAGTAGCCTAAAATAAATTCCATACATAAACATGGAGCAGAACAGCAGAGTTTATAATGTATACAAAAGTTTTCAGGGAAGTTTATGAATGACTACTTATCAATGAGACAGTGTTGCTGTTTCTAACCTGTTATTCATGTAGAGTCATTTGACTTTTCTCCTATTTTGTTCCTTAGCTTATGCCACTTGCAGAGGCAACTTTTTCACCTGCCCAAGTGGCCGCTGCATCCATCAGAGTTGGGTTTGTGATGGAGATGATGATTGTGAAGATAATGAGGATGAAAGAGGGTGTGGTAAGTACTTCTGATGGGAACATTTTCAGAGGAAGATCTCACTAAACTACTTCTATGAAATCAGCACAAGTGTTGTTTGCACTCTGCTTTGAAAGCAGGAGACAGCATAGCAAGAAGCTGTAGGTGATGTTTCTTTCCCAGTCTTTTCCAGCTGTCTACTTAGACCAGAAATTATTAAAGGACAGAGATACTTTGGAAACATCTGTAAGGAAGAGGGTGATATTTAAAACAAACTCCTTAATTATTTATGCTTTTCTTTCCCCTAGAAAGTGGTCACCAGGAGTGCTACCCAGGGGAGTGGTCCTGTCCTGGCTCAGAGAGGTGCATCCCCATTGGGAAGGTGTGTGATGGGACTGCAGACTGTCCTGCTGGAGAAGATGAAACCAACATCACAGCTGGCAGACACTGCAGTATGTATCACAATCAGAAACATCAGCATTGATGTCTTTTTGCATTCAGCTTTTGCCTCTTAAAATTTTAGAAGTTTCCCTGTTTCTGTTGGTTCTGTTTTTGACCAGATTGTCTGACCCAGACAGGTGTGCTGCACACAGGCTCTTCCTTTTGTGAATGTCTCTGTGAAGTTTCACAAACAAGGATTTGTACCCATTTTTCATATTCTAAAATGTGTTCAAGAAGGCAGGGAAATGTTTGCTCTGTATCTTTTGTGTTTAAATATCTGTGTTTTATTTTTCCTGTAAGTAAAAGGAAATGTGTACTGATCAGAACACAGACTGAATTAGGGCATCCTGAGCCTTTGCTGGCTCACTTAGATTAGATTTTTCACTTAGATTAGATTAGATTTTTCAAAAATACCTTGTCACTTGGGATGCCTGCTTCTCAAGTCAGTGGCAGACTGGGTTTTCTTTGTTAGAAGGAATGAGCATGCAGAGTTCCTGTTAATTTCACTCTGGAGAATACAGGTTCTCTCAGAGAATGAGGACAGAGGTATTTAACATTTTTGATTTCCAGGTAGAAGAAAATTCCTATCAATAAAATAATGCTTTTTGGAACAGCAGGGTGGAAAAAAATGATAAGAAATTAAACCTTCTTGTAAAAAAAGCATCTCTTGCTTTGATGGATCAGATGTGGGCTGCAAAGCAAGGACTTTAACAGAAGGAAGTGAGGAAAAGGAAGTGGAAATCAAATCCTTTACAATTTAGTTTGATCACCTATCACTGAATTTTTTATGAAGTAGCAGTACAAGGAGATAGAGAAGTGACTTTTTACATAGGACTTGTCACTGGTGATTCAAAGCAGATTGATGTTTATCATTTAACAGTTCCAAAAACCTATTATAAGCAGTACTTTATCCTCTGTCTTACAGTTCCTTGCCTGCATGCCATATCATCAGACCTGATTATGTGCATTTTTGTCTTAAGATTTGTTTTAAGCAGCTGTTTCTGGGTTTGGAGACTCCCAGTGAAGATGATGCAACTGTGTGGCAAGAAGTGTTGGACACCTGTGTCACTGTACTTCTGAATTCTTNACTTTGGAGTCTCTGTTCTGTTGGCCACCAGTGTCACTGTACTTCTGAATTCTTATTTTTCCCTTCCTAGACATATCCCAGTGTGCTGCTCTGAGCTGCCAGTACCGCTGTCATTCCTCTCCCCTGGGAGGGATGTGCTACTGCCCTGCAGGCTACACACTCAGCACCAACGACAGTCGGACCTGTGTGGGTGAGTCAAGTCTCCTCCTTGCAGGTACCCACAGGCTTTTCCCTGCTCAGGAGGAAAGTCTGGACTTCAGGAAAGATAGAGGGTTCCACTGGCAAATGGAACATGTCAGGATCAGCAGAAGAATAAAAATCCAAGCAGTAAAATGGTGGTGACTCAGAAACAAAACAGATCATAAAGGTCTGAGGCTGTTGAGGCTGGAGGAGAGATGGTTCCAGGGAGACCTCCCAGTGCCTGAAGGGACTCCAGGAAAGCTGGGGAGGGGTTGTTTGCCAGGACATGGAGCCACAAGACAAGGGGAAGTGGATTAGATGGACATGAGGAAGAAGTTCTTCTCTATGAGGGTGGTGAGACACTGAAACAGGTTGCTAAAGAGGTGTTGGAGGCCCCATCAATGCCTGGAGACATCTAAAGCCAGGCTTGCTGAGGCTCTGAGCAACTTCATGGAGTGCAAGATGTCCCTGTCACTGCAGGGGGTGGCACTAGATGGCCTTTGGAGGTCCCTTGTGACACTGATTCTGTGATGTCTTCCACTAAGACTTATAATGACATAGAGAGAGCCTGATCAAGGTTAAAAATATTTACTCTTGGCTGTTTTATTGTAACTTGTTTTACAGGTCTTTTAGTGATGAGATGGGGAGAATTTGTTTCTGCTTCAGGGATGTGTAGTGGTGCATGCCTTGAAAAACTCAAAGTGTTTGGTACTTTTTTATACACAGAATTTTTTGTGAGTAAGCCTTATTCTCTTGACAGACTTTGATGACTGCAAAATGTGGGGTGTCTGTGACCAGCTGTGTGAGGACCACGTGGGACATCACCAGTGCCACTGTGTGGAGGGTTATTACCTTGAGCATCATCGTCACTGTCGGGCCAACACCTCAGGTCAGTGACCAGCACTGAGGCTTTGCTGCTGTTTGACAAGAGAGAGAAGGAGATACAATGGGAAGGTTTGTGTGTTTGGGCCATACAACTCTGTATGATTTTAACTCAGGATATCATCTTGACCTTTAATGAACATTAGCAAACACCCTGACACTGAATTTGAAGATAAGAAACGTGCCCTGCCAGTTTAAATCAAGGAATAGCTCAATCTTATGGAGCAGAAAATCTTAAGAAAGTTTAAACTATGATTAAGGGAATGAAATGCAGGAAGCAGAAGAATAGAAATAATCTCTTGGAGAGTAGATGCACAGGGGTTTTGTAGAAGTTTTACCTGGTAGGGTTTTAAATACTTATTGCTGCCTGGTTTGCTTCAAGTGTGGAAAAGCAAGAAAAACCAAAGCAAGTCAGTGGTTACATAGAAACATTTACACAGATTGTAGGGTGAGCATCTACTTAAACCTTGATGAGCAGTGTATGAAACATGGAGGCATACAATGGTTTGAGTTGGGAGGGAACTTAAAGGACATCTAGTTCCTACTCCTCTGTCATCATCAGGGGTACCTTCCACTGGACCAGGTTGCTCCATGCTTCATCCAGCCTGGCCTTAAACACTTCCACAACCTCTCTGGGCAACCTGGGCCAGTGTTTTCTCACCCTCATGGAGAAGAACTTCCTCTTGTCCCATCTAACCCTGCCCTGCTCTAGTTACAAACATTGCCCCTCATCCTGTGGCTACAGACCCCATCCAAGAGTCTTCCTCCACCTTGTAGCCCCTGGGTGAGGCCACTAGAAGGTTTCATACAACCATGGAATGGTTTGGATTAGAAGGCACTTCCAAGCTCATCCAGTTCCAACCCCCCTGCATGGGCAGGGACACCTCCTACTAGACCAGGCTGCTCAATGCCCCATCCAGCCCAATTTCCATGGCCTTTTTGCTAAGTATTTGTCCTGCAGAGCACTCACACATCTCTTGCCCCTTTTTCCAGCTGGGGTTGCATCACTAATATTTTCCAATGGGCGAGACTTGCTGGTTGGGGACCTCCATGGGAGAAGTTTCCGAACGTTGGTGCAGTCGCAGAACCGCGGTGTGGCCGTCGGGGTGGACTTTCACTTCTACCTGCACAGAGTCTTCTGGACTGATACAGTGCAAGATAAGGTGGGTAGGAATCTCAAGAAGGAAAAATTTTTGTGCACGTGGGAGTAGAGGGCTGCCTGAGGGAGGACGTGTTGATAGACCTTCTTTTTTGAAAGCAAAAAGCTGGCTGTATTTTTGCTTTCTAACAAAAAAGCCCCTTGAAATGTTTTATGTTAATGGCCACGTATTTCAAACTCTACTGTTACATCTGCTGTGTGAGACAAAGAATCCTATTATAGGGGAATCTCTTGAGCAACTCTTAATTTTACTGGAGTTGGAGTCCAAAAGACTAATTAAGAGAAATAGTAGACATTCTTTCAAAACTGAACAAATTTTTTCCCCAGTAATTTTTTGAAACCTGATCATTTTAAAAAGTAAAAACTGTGTGGCTTCCAAGATGATAAAAATCAGATTTCTTCATATACTTCAAATGTCACTGTAATTGAGCTTGGATAACAAATATTGACAGTATTTTGAGTAAGAAGCCAATATTTTGTAATTCTTTTTTAAAGAGGAAATGTTTTTGCTTCAAGATACAGTGAAACAGAGTCATTTTAAAAAAACATTCTGGAGACCCTGGTGAATGTTGGAGTTCAGCCTTCCTCTTGTGCACTAGGTGCAAAACTATGTGCTGAAACATTAAAAAATAATCCTAGGTCAAATGATGAAGCTCCAGAGTCTTTATCTCCATGTTGATTGTCATGTAGAGTGAAGAAGAATCCACACCCTGCCTTCTGCTGACCCCATAACATGATACCAAAGTTTGGTGTCCCAGAATCACAGGATATCGAGGATTAGGAGGGACCTGGAGAGGTCATCTAGTCCCATCCTCCTGCTGGAGCAGAAACATCTAGAGCAGGTCATACAGGAAGGAATCCTGGTGGGGTTTGAATAGAGACCCCACACCCTCTCTGGGCAGCCCATTCCAGTGCACTGTTAGTTTTGGGGGTTTTTTTGCATGTAACATCAAGTTTTCTTGTAATATAACAATACTGTTTCTTCTTGAGCATGATGTTGTTAAAATTAGCCTTAAATAAAGGAGAGTAGAAGTAATGCTGAACCTTCTTCCTGGCAGGATGGAGAGTTTTCCCTTTCTTTCTTCACCTTGTAATTTCCCTTTCACAGTCAGAGCTCCCCTCTTGTTTCTGGTCACTGCCAAGAGATTTGCTAAATCATGTTCAGTTGTTTTCATGTCATGAAAAAAGTGGCTTTGATTTTTTTTAATTTTTAATTTGGCCATTATTTGATCTGTAGCTGATAAAGAACAAGTGCCACATGTCCCATGATTAGTAGAACATTATGGGCCCACTGATAGCATCTCTGTTTCCCCCAGGTATTTTCAATTAATATTGATGGCTCTGGCTTCCAAGAAGTCTTAAACGTTTCTGTTGACACCCCTGAAAATCTGGCAGTGGACTGGGTGAACAACAAACTGTACGTGGTGGAGACCAGTGTGAACAGAATAGACATGGTTAACTTGGATGGGACAAACCGTGTGACTCTCATTGCTGAAAACCTTGGAAATCCTAGAGGAATAGCTCTTGATCCAACTGTTGGGTAAGTGATACACAGCAGGTAATAGGCTTTCAGCAATTCCTTTAATCCCACGCAAAAAAAAAGAGAACTAAGAAACAGCTGGGGTTGTTGTTTTAGATCAGATATGAAATGTTTTAAGCATCTACATTCTATCCTAATCTATTCTACACCTTAAGCTGTTGGACTGCTTTTATTCCCAGTGTGGGGAATCCATTCTAGGGCTAGAGCTGTGTGTCCATGAGCACATGGGAAGTGTGGAATTGCCACACAGATGAGCACAAGTGATCTGGAAAGGTTTCTGTTGGAATATCCTCCACACACCTCCTGCTGTCTGGGATGGAGTGGCAAGGGGAAGCCAGGGAAATTAGTGTCTCCCAACAAAACAAGCTTCAAAAATGTATGTGAGCAGTGAAAACATGGATCCTCAGAGAATGGGAAGAGGAATTTAATGCAACTTAGAGCAATGGATGAAGCTTTCATAGTCCACTTATTGGCCACTGGTTTCTTTCTGGCAGCACACTCCCATCTGGATTTCACTGAGGAAACTCAGGATTTCTGAGTCTTTTGGCTGAATGTGTTGATGTCTACATTAATCTGATAGAAGAAAATGTAAATTATTTCTTGGGCAGGAAGTATAATGTGTTTTTTCATAGTACACTCACTAAGAATCAAGCTCTGTCCTGAAAGGGTTTTAAATTCTATATAAAATGTTTGAGGTTTTATTTTTTTTTAAAATGAAATCTGAAGGAAACACAGGACTGTTTTGTTTTGTTTTTCCTTTCTAGTTATTTGTTTTTCTCAGACTGGGATAGTGTGTCTGGGGACCCTAAAGTGGAAAGGGCATTCATGGATGGCACAAACCGGCAGGATTTGATAAAAAGCAAACTGGGGTGGCCTGCTGGCATCACTTTGGACATTGTCTCCAAGAGACTTTACTGGGTGGACAGTCGCTTTGATTACATCGAGACTGTCACTTATGATGGGCTTCAAAGGTAGGAGAAACCCTATTTTGTGTATTATGAATACACTGATAATTTTGTATCTAGTTCAAAGAAAGATTTTTCTTACAGAGGTGATGAAAATGACACCATGATAAATAAGGTGAACCCTGATGTCTGTGTTGTTTTGCTGCTTCTAGTCAATCCTGGATTTCTCCAGCATTCTTTGTTCTTTTTTACTTCAAACATCTATTTAGTTTCTTTTACAGTGTACTTTTTGAACAGTCCACCCCTACAGTATGCATTTGGTTAACATTCTCTTTGTAAAGATGAATTTATTTGAAATATTCCACTCCAAAGCACTTTTTTGTAAGAAGATCACTTACTACCAATTGCACATTTTAGAAATCTTTTCTGTCAAATGAATCATAGAATAACAGAATATTAGGGATTGGAAGAGACCTTGAGAAATTATCTAGTCCAGTCCTCCTGCTAGAGCAGAAAGAGCTAGATCAGGTCCCACAGGAAGGTGTCCAGGGGGGGTTTGAATGTTAAATTCCAGTTTAATGTCCACCTGTATCCCACCTTGTGTGCCTACAGATGAATCTAAGGAAGGTTCCAGCTTCACTCAGGAAAATGTTAGAGACATCTAAGTCCTCACACAATATATTAAAATAATGTTGTAGTGTTGTTGTTATGAAATAATGAAGGATGATCTTAAAAATCAAAATATGGCTCTCCTATCTCCTAGTATTTATCCAGAAAAATATTATCAAGTGTCTTGCACAGAATACATATAATTTATTAGCATTTGGTTTTTATTTTTTTTTTTTTTTGGTTTTTCATGAGTGACAGAAAGTAGGTAGGATTCTTTGGTTTGGTTGTTTTTTTCTCACTCCATAAATAGGATTTTATCTTTGGAGAGAGGCTGTTGCAGCCATAAATGTTTTAAATTCAAGGTTTCTCAAGCCTTAAAAATTGCTTACAGATGTCTTTGTTTTCCTCTCTTTGTCTTCTCATTTTTTCTCAGCAATTATAAAACTTTTTTGAGTCATTGTCCTTACTCACTGTGTTACTTGGCAATTGTTAGTACTTTGATCTGTTTTCTCTGCTCTATCTTTTCCATACCCTTTATGTTTAGCTTAATCCCTTCAGCTCATGTGGACTTTTCATTTACACTTTGGCAGCTTTTTTGTAAAATCAAAAGCCAGTGAAAAACTTACTAGTCTTGCATCCACTCCTCTGTTAATTATTTCCTAGATAATGCTGAGTAAATAATTTCAAAACTATCTTTAAAACAGGAGAACAATAGTCCATGGAGGCTCCTTGATTCCTCATCCATATGGAATCACTTTATTTGAGCACAATGTTTATTTTACTGATTGGACCAAGATGGCAGTGGTGAAAGCAAACAAATTCTCAGAGTCCAACCCCCAAGTCATCTACCAGTCTTCCCTCAGACCTTATGGAGTGACAGTTTACCACGCTGCCAGGCAGCCCTTTGGTAAGACAGTAAGTAGATGATTAAGGGAGTTTTAGGAATTATTGTACCAAAACTTAGTAAAAATTATGATATTTTTTCTACAGTAAAGTATTATAAATTGTTATATGTACATTTGTTATGTAAAACTAGACTAGCTTTTAAACCACTGAGGTTTCACCCAGCTCCTCTAGTTAATGAACTGTCAAATGCAACATTTGAGAGTGGGAGGGCTTATTAAATGTATTGAATGTATTAAATGTATTGGATTTATTGAATGGATTGAATATATTGAATGTATTAAATGTATTGAATGTATTAAATGTAATTGGAAGTCAAGCTTCTGCTTATTGAGTATTGCACTTTTTTCTGGAACACAACAACAAGGGTGCACTTGGAAAAGGCTGCTATCAATGTAAAATAATTCAATGATTTATAATTCTGCAGTGGATCTATGTGTAGAAAAAAATATAGATCATCTTATGGCCTGAATGCTGTGCTGAGCAGCTCTGCAGAGTGGAATAGTCAATGCTGGTTAAATCTGGTGTGGTTTTAGTGCACTCTAGGCTAGAATGGATGAGGTATGGGTTTCATGTGATGTATTCTTGTAGACTCTACACAGTTTATTGTGGATGTTGAAAAATAAATCTGAAAAATGAAGGTGATGGTGACATTAAAGTGATAGGATTATAATTTCATTTATCTGTACTGTTTTGCAGTAAGAAATCCCTGTGGAAGCAACAATGGGGGCTGTGAGCAGATCTGTGTCCTCAGCCACAAGACAGATAACGAGGGGCTGGGTTATCGCTGTCGCTGCATTCTGGGCTTTGATCTGCACACAGATGGAAGACATTGTGTTGGTAAGAAAATGCCTCATGATTGTGGCAACCAGCACTCTTTTCCACTAGGTTTTTCACTGTGATAACCGTAGTTATCACTAGAATATCTTTTCCTCTCTTCAGTGGCTTTGTGGGTTCAAAAAGCCAAGGGTTTAATGTTTTCCTATCACAAGGTTTGTTGACAGCTTTAAACACAAGAATTAATGCCCAGTTGTCTCACCTTGTGGATAAGTAAAGCCTCTGTCTGACCTTTTCTTCCCCAGCTGTGCAGCAGTTCCTGCTCTTCTCCTCCCAGCTGGCTGTGAGGGGAATCCCCTTCAATTTCTCCACCCAGGAGGATGTGATCATACCTGTCACAGGGAGCCCTTCCTACTTCGTTGGAATTGATTTCTCTGCTCAGGATGACACCATCTTTTTTTCAGACACAAGCAGAGACATGATCTATAAGCAGAAAACTGATGGTTCAGGTGAGATTGATTCTTAGGAATTGCAGAGTTACTGTGGCAAAGAGAGTAGAATATTTCTAAAAGAGGCAGAAGAAGTCCTACTGTGAGATGTACAGATAAATCTCAGTAGCACCACAATGATCTGGAAAAATAAAGAATATTATGGCTGAGAGATTTTTGTGAGTCCTATTTGTGGAAAAAGAGTATTTATCTCCAATTTATTATAATGATCTGATACATATTTAGCCAGCATGAGGTTTTCTGACCTTGCCTTCTGCCTTGGGTGAGGGTAGCTGTGGGATGCAGGTTAGATGTGGCTGTTGGACAAGTTATCCTTAACTACATTGACCTGACTGACCTTCCTTTCAGTGCAAATTTAGTGACTGATTTTTCTCTCTTTTTTTGTCTGTTTTTTATTTTATATCTCCTCTTTCAAGTTTTACTCCTAAACATTGTCACATCCTTTGTCTGAAGCAAAGGGCAACCCCCTCCCCTTCCCTTGGTTATTCATCTTTATATTGAGAGAGCATTTCTGGCAAGGGAAAATGCTAGTTTTGAGAATAGAATATTGCATTTGTGGTATTTAGTCTCTTCTTTAAATATTTACAATCATTATGTGTGTTGCAAATACTAGGAAGGGAAATCCTGACAGCAAACAGAGTGGAAAGTGTTGAAGATTTGGCCTTTGACTGGATCTCAAAGAATCTCTACTGGACAGACCCTCGATACAGGAGCATCAGTGTGATGAGACTGGCTGATAAATCCAGGAGAGCAATTGTACAGAATTTAAATAATCCTCGATCCATAGTGGTTCATCCTGTCATTGGGTAAGTTTAGCTTTGATTCTGACTTGAAACTGAACAAATTCATGGTCTAAGCAGAACTGGTGAAGCGATTGTTTCATCTCATCCTGGATTTCTGGGTGAATTTGTGTTCTTTTCCATAATTTCCATAATCTGTTTAGTTTTCTGACCTTGCACTTTGTTTGTTTAATTCTAACCTAGGTTTTAGTATCCAGAGAGGGGAATGTGATAGAGATCCTACATGAAAGGATCACTCAAAAGAATTCTCTTTAAAAGCATTGGGTTTATGTGTTTTCTGACATGTTTTCAGGTACATATTCTGGACAGATTGGTTCCGTCCTGCAAAAATCATGAGGGCCTGGAGTGATGGATCCCACGCCTTGCCAATTGTCAACACCACTCTAGGCTGGCCCAATGGGCTTGCCATTGACTGGAGGTGAGCACAGATCAGAGTCATACAACGGTTTGGGTTGGAAGGGACCTTCAAGATCATCTAGTTCCAACCCCCCTGCCATAGGCAGGGACACCTCCCACCACACCAGGTTGCTCCGTGCCTCATCCAGCCTGGCCTTAAACACCTCCAGGGATTGAGGGGGCATCCACAGCCTCTCTGGGCAACCTCTTCCACCCTCACAGCAAAGAATTTCTCTCTTCTCTCCAGCCTAAATCTCCCCTCTTCCAATTTGCATCCATCACTCCTAGTCCTGACATCCTGTATCCTATTCAAAACTCCTTCCCCAGCCTTTCTGTTGACCCTTTCAGTTATGGAGAAGTTTCTATGAGATCCCCCCTTAGCCTTCTCCTCTCCAGGCTGAATTTTTAAGCACTCATGTTCCTTCTTTCAACTTCTTAAAAAGAAAGGGATGGTCAGATTGCGTTCACTGTCAGTTTTGTATTGAAATTCTTAAATTAATTAAAAAGCTTTTAAAATGTGAGATTTTCTCAGAATCTCCCCCCAGTACCTTCTTGAGAAAAGATTAGTGCTTCCTAATGAATATATCATTTGAAGAGAAGTGACTTTTCCATCCTCCCCAGCTCCCTGAGGCTGTACTGGGTTGATGCCTTCTTTGATAAGATTGAGCACAGCACCTTTGATGGGCGGGACAGAAGGACTCTGGACAGAATTACTCAGATGACTCACCCATTTGGCCTCACTGTTTTTGGAGGTAAGTCTGACATTGAAAAATATGATCCTCTCTCAGCAAAGGCTTTTTTTTTTCCCCATCTGATGATGTGAGGGAAAATGACACAGTCTTTGTAATTCTGGTTTTCCTATTGCTTTCCAAATCACTGTCCTAAATTTCTATGAAATACATACATTTAGTACTTCTTACTCATTTTAAAGTTTGTGTTTGAGCATCTGAGGCAGAGCAGGTAACTTCTAGTGTAAAAAGGTGGATTATAACTTTATATATCTCTAGTTTCCAAGAGATGACCTGCAGTTTCNATGTTGTGTGTGTCTATAAGAATGATGCTGGCATCTCTCCTCTTTTCATTTTGTGTAAAAATATGATCCAAAATATTCTAAACTTTAACAAGAAGTTGTCTTCATGAATGACACTTAAGATTGCCTTAGAATTTGAAATTTCAATTGAGTATATTGCATCTTTATTGAAGGAAAATCTAAGAGGGTTTATTTTCCTAATTTCTGCCTGCCCATGACTGAAGGACTCACTAGTGTGAAAGACAGAAGTCCCTCAGTCTTTTTCATGAAACAGTATGAAAATATACTAAATTACCATGAAAAGCCTTGCCATTTTTTCTCATGACACTTGCTATTTTATGCCCTGCTGCTTGCTTTGTGTAATGATTGTGTGTTAAATGTCTTTCCAAACAGGTTATGTGTATTTCACTGACTGGAGACTGGGGGGAATAGTTCGAGTGAGGAAATCTGATGGAGGAGAAATGACCATTATAAGGAGAGGGATCAGTAACATTATGCATGTGAAAGCTTATGATGCTCACTCCCAAACAGGTGAGCTCCTTGGTTGTAAAAATGAAAGGCATGAAATAGAATGAGAGATAAAATATTAAGACAGTGGGTTTTCACATTCAGTTTTAGAGGTGGATTTACTCTATGGTGCAGCTCAGATATGTTCAATATTTCACTTCTTTTTTACTATATGTCATTTTCCTTCAGCACTTCTGTTACTCTATTAAATAACCTTACACAATGATACCAGGGCTCCATGGTATTTTGTGTAATTGTATCACAATTTCAATCTTTCTCTCTTTTCTGGTAGAATTTTTACTTAATTTGTTTGGAGGAATTGGGTAAACATTTACTAATCATCCTTTATTCTTTAAGTAATTGCTGAGCATNTTAAGTATGACTTGTAAATAAGTCTGCAGTTTTCTTTCTTCTTCTCACTGAGGAGTTCCATGTGATTCCATGATCTAAACCAAGGATTTGGTGTGATAATTAATTAATAAAACAGCAAAGGAACTGAGCAAACACGATCATAGTATATCATAGACTGGGTATATCCTGGGGCTCACCATTGATTTGGTGTCCAAAGACTGGATCAGGTGAAAATTGTCAGAAAATTAGACAAAACTGAGTAGTTTGTTCTTGGCTTCCATAAACACTCATGTCAATGAAGATTATATGGAATGTGGGACTAATTATTATGACTTACAACTACTCTTACTGTCAGTGAATGTGAAATGGGGATTTGTTACAGCATCTTTAGATTATAAATCATTCTTTTATAGTCACTTTTAATAGTTCCCAAGCTATCACCAGTACTGCATTTATCTTTTCTATCCCTTTTTTAGGCTCTAACTACTGCAACAGAGGGACAAATCCCAACGGAGACTGCAGCCACTTCTGCTTCCCAGTGCCAAACTTTCAGAGGGTTTGTGGTTGTCCTTATGGCATGAAGCTGGCTGCAAACCAGCTGACCTGTGTTGAGGATCCCTCCAACGAGCCCCCCACTTTGCAGTGTGGCTCCTACTCCTTTTCCTGTGCCAATGGAAGATGTGTTCCTCACTACTACCAGTGTGATGGAATTGATGATTGCCACGACAACAGTGATGAACAAAACTGTGGTTCTATAAGTAAGTCACCCCTGGGGTTTGTCATTAGTATTTGTTGGTTGCACTTCAGAAATTTTAATGGCTCATGATTTCATTGGAATAAACCCCCATTTTTTAGGGTTACACCTGTGGGTAAATCCGGAATCCTACCTGTTACTTTGGAAATTACTTTCATCATCCATGGGAATATGAGATTCAACATTGGCTACCTAAAGAATGCATAAAAATATTCATTTTTCAATTGCTAATTTACAGAGTAACAAAAATTCTTTATCTTAAGATAGAAGTTATTTCTATTCTTAGAGTTCTGTAAATTTTGGAAGGTACTGGAATAACACTTGCTCATCTTATTTTGATGCATAAGGATGGAGAAAAAAAAATAAGAAAAATGAAAATGCATTTCAGATTGGAGCAACTCGAGTAGGAGAGGAGGCTGAAAGAGTTGTGTCTGCTCAGCCTGGGGAAGAGAAAGCCCAGGGAGAGCTCATGGCAGCATCTCAGCACTTGAAAGGACTACAGGAAAGCTGGGGAGGGGCTGTTTGCCAGAGCATGGAGCAGGGGAATGAGGGGAAGTGTTTGAAACTAGAGCAGGGCAGGGTTAGATGAGACATTAAGGAGAAGTTCTTTCCCATGAGGGTGGGGAGACAGTGGAAGAGGTTGCCCAGAGAGGTGGTGGAGGCTTCATCAGTGCCTGGTGGCATCCAAAGCCAGGCTTGCTGAGGCTCTGAGCAACCTCATCTAGTGCAGGATGTCCCTGTCACAGTGAAGATGTTGGACTAGATGCCCTTTGAAGAGGTCCCTCTCAACCCTATGATTCTATGAAATCTTGGAGATATTTTTTAATAAAATTGCTTTTATGTTTGCTTGTTTTTAGACACAACTTGTGCTTCATCAGCTTTCACGTGTGGGAATGGGCAGTGCATCCCCGGGCGCTGGCGCTGCGACAGGCACAGCGACTGCCTGGACGGCACTGACGAGCTGCACTGCCCCACGCAGGGACCCTCCTCATGCCCTGCCACCCTCTTCACCTGTGACAACAGGAGATGTGTGCCAAGGATTTGGCTGTGTGACACTGATAATGACTGTGGAGATGGGTCTGATGAGAGAAACTGCAGTGAGTATCACAGTGTCTGCTGGCTTTTAAAGAGCTGTGTGTGCCTGCATAGATGCAGATGTTGTGTAAGGGGGATAAAGGAAATCTGGAAGAAAAACCTGATGTTTAAGTCAGGATAATATTGTGCAGTTTTTAGAGATGTGGAAACTCATCTAATTTGAAATACTAGGACTAAGTAGTATGCAGAAGAAAAATGAAAATTAAAATGGGCAGCTGTTATAATTAAGGTGCTACATAGAATGGTTTGGGTTGGAAGGGACCTTAAAAAACCCTCCTGCCCTGGGCAGGGACACCTCCCACTAGACCAGGTTGCTCAGTGCCTCATCCAGCCTGGCCTTAGATACCTCCAGGGATTGAGGGGGCATCCACAGCCTCTCTGGACAACCTCTTCCACTGTCTCACCACCCTCACAGCAAAGAACTTCTTTTGATCTCCAGCCTAAATGCCATGATGCCATCCTCTGTAATTTACAGCAAAAAGCAGCTAAAGCTTAGAAGTTGTAAGCACTTGTTTCTTGAGTCAGTAATGACTTCATGGTGTAGTCAGCTCATTGAGCCTGAAAGTTTTCACCAGTACTTTATACCTTCTTCAATTTTATTTACCTCTGAGTGGAATCTTGTGCTTGTTTTATGTGTGTCCAAGTCCACGTTTGAGTAGACAATGACCTGACACACATTACTGCTGCAATTTGTATGACTACTGGTTGTTGCAATGCAAGCTGCAGGCTAGTGGTAGAGTTTTTTGGCTGTCTCAATATTGTGAGAAGAGATAAAAGAAGCGTCTCTGCATTTGAGTGCAGCTCTGTAGAGAA
>VZTY01034752.1:953-12674 GCA_013400935.1 Turnix velox
GGTGTGGGGGGGGGTGGGGAGTGGGGGGGGTAGGAGGGGTTGGGGGAGCTGCGTGTGTTTCTTCTCACATGTGCTCAAGGGCTGAAAAGCAGGGATGAAAAATAGCACCCAAGTTCCTCAACTCCCTCCAGAGCCTCTAATGGAGTAAATTAATGAGCTGGAACGTCACGTCTGAGACGAGTGCAGGAGGACCCCACGGTGCTGGTGGCGGGAGGTAGTGGTTGGGAGGGGGGTTGTGATGAATTGTGGTCACCTCGAAGGATTGGGATGGCATTTTGGGAGATGGGAGTGCACACAGTGTCATCTATGAGTTGGTTTTCTCTGTCTTCTGCCTTCTCCCTCTGCCTGACCTGCTGCCAGAGGGGTTGAGGTGAGCAGGAAAGGAGTGAAGGGGCTGTTAATGAAGCTGGAAACCTTCTCATGAGTGGGAGATGGGGAGAAGAACGAGGTCTGAGCACGCAAGGAATGGCTCAGCTCCACAGCCTCCACTATGTTGCACTTTAGTGGCTTTTCCCACAACCTCCCCCAACTTTTGGGGTTTGTGGTGACAAACCCAGAGCTGGCAGCATCCTCCTGGCTGAGCTAGCCTGTTCTGCTTCAGCTGCATCTCCTGGCAACAGGCACAGACCTGACAAGGAGCACTCAGCCCAGGCTGAGCACCCATCCTGACCCTCAGCACCCTCCACGTGCTTTATACAACCCCAAAGGCCAGGGATATTTGACTCCAAAAAAATAACCCTCCAGTTGAGGACATGCAACCCCATGGAGAAACCTGTTCAGGGACAGAGCACACAAATCATTTTTGCTTTCTTAGTGCTTGGTGTTTTCAAGTTATTTCATCCTTTTCAATTGCTTTTCTTCCTTCTGGGATGTGCCCTGAATTTTATTTTGCCAAGCCTGACCTGCAAGGCAACATGTCAGAGGCTTTGCTCTGCAAGGCAAAAGCTTCCAGGTTTTCTAAAATGCGGACTGAGTTGGTTTGTTTTGTTTGGTTTTTTTCTTTATTTCAGAAAGGACAAATTAAGCTGTTGGGATTTTTTGTCCTTCTATTTTTTTCCCCCACTCTCATCCACACTTGGGGTTTTTTTTTGTTGTTGTTGTTGTTATTACTGATTTTCTGGACACAGTCCCCCTCTCCAATCTCTGGTTTCCGGCTGATTTTCCATTCATTAAGTTTCAAATGCTCCAGCTCTGCCCTTGCCTTCAGCAGGTGCCAGATTTGCTGAGCTGGCACCATGACCATCAGCTCTCTGCCCAGCTGAGGTCCCAGCCAGCAGTCTGCTGACATGGTCCCCACAGCAGGAGGTTTCCCCAGAGTGTGGCTGTCCCCCTCACAGGAGTGTTCATCCCAAAGGACCCCTGGGGACATTCATCCTCTTGGGATGAGAGAAACCTTCTCCTCCACAGCAGGAAAGCAGTTCCCAGCCAGTGCAGCACAACCAAGGTGATGACCCCCAGTGTCCCCTCCTGCCGTGGGGTGTCACATCGGTGTCACTGCTGCCAGGACTCGACTGGCAGCAGCCAGGCAGGGTTCACACTTGAAAGGCTTGCTAATAAATAACCAGCTCCAGCCCCTGCTCCAGGCTCTTGGGAAAGTTAAAACAAACTTCGTGGTGCTTGGGTGAGCTAATTCTAGGACTAGGAATAGTGGATGTGAATTGAAAGAGGGGAGATTGAGGTTGGATATAAGAAAGAAATTCTTTATGGCGAGGGTGGTGAGACACTGGAAGAGGTTGCCCAGAGAGGTTGTAGATGCCCCCTCAGTCCCTGGAGGTGTTTAAGGCCAGGCTGGATGAGGCATTGATCAACCTGGTGTAGTGGGAGGTGTCCCTGCCTATGGAAGGGGGGTTGGAACTTGATAATCTTTAAGTTCCCTTCCAACCCAAACCATTCTATGATTCTCCAACAAAGCAAAGCAGCTCCTCCAAGAACTCCTAAATCTACTGATCCTTTCTGCATCCAAGTGCCATGGTTTAGGCTCACCCATGTTTCCATCTCTTTTGGTTTTACCTCCCTTTTTACCCACCAAGCTGCCTCCTTGTTCAGTTCAGCCCACCCTGCAGCAGGGAGGGCTGTGCTTTTCCTCCAGAGCTGGCAATGGGGGTGAAGAATGTTTTCTTGACACCTTTAATTCAGAGCACACAGACAAAGCCAGCCTGATGAGCCTAGATGAGGTATTCAAGAGGGCTCTGAGGATCCCTCTGTTGAAAATTTCCATCCTCTTCACCTTACAATTGAAGGATGAGGGGGGGCTGTACAGAGGAGGTAGGTAGGTTGTCTCATCTCCTCTTGAACAGAACACCATCAGAGGTCAGTGTTTCTAGAGGGGTTTTTTTCTGGCCTTAGTCCTTTCATTGTGCTTTCTTTCAGTGATGAGAAGAAAATTAACTTGCAAAAACCAGTCACACATTGCCTGTGCTTCCCACAAACAGCAAAAGCTTGTTCACAGCTCCAGCTTCCCACCAACTCTGGTCCCCTCAGTCCTCTCCTTCTCTCTGCACCCTCAACCTCACTGTCTCCCTACAGCTCACATCTGATGGGGGGAGAACCCAGACCTGACAGTGATTCTAGGTGTTGGTGGGGTGGAGGGTTGACCAGAAGGAATGAATGGCTTGTCAAAAGATCACTTCAGAAGCTCAGGCTGGTTTGGATCACATACAGACCAGGTGAGCATCCTGATGTGGTACCCCAAGGATACCACAAGGACAGGAGTTGAGCATCCCTTCACAGCAGCAGAACAGAGAATCCAACGTGTGGAACAAAACCAGGAGCATGTCTGCGCACACAAATGCTTCCACAGACACATTTTAAGGTAATAATCCCCCTCTGCCTCCCCTTCCTCCCCCCCTCCCTGCTGTTTTCTTCTCTTGATCAAAGCCCAGACGTGAGGGAAGTCCATCTGTGAAAGATTGAGCCCTGCGTTTCACGTGAAGGTCTATGGGCTGGCAGCGAAATTTCTCTGACAAGTCCAACAGGGGAAAAATGGAGAAATGAAAGCCTTGAAGATGTGCACGTTTCCCAGATGACTGGTGATGTGTGTGGGTAACATATGGGCAGTCTGTGCCCGCTGTCCCACAAAAAAAACCCAACAAAACATGCTGGTTTTTTACACTTGGATTTCTCAGATTCCCTGACAGCTCCGACAGCCCAAGATTAAACGCTGCTCAGTGACACTGCTGCCCCCCATCCACACCTGGCACAGGGCTAGGAGATGCTCATCACAGTGGGGTTGTACCCACAGCTGGTTCATGGGACATGCCCTGAGCTGGGCAGCCAGTTGTCCAAAAGGTGGTGGAAATGGGTGAGCATCATGGCCAGCTCCAGCCATCAAACCCCAGCATGAAACAGCTTGCAGGGATGGGAGTTTTGCCTCTTGCTGTCAAGCATTTCTATTTTTCATGAATTTTTGCAGCTCTTGCTGGGACTGAAATAGCACAAAAAGTTGCTGCTTTCCCTCTGACTGCCAGCCTGTGGGCTGCCAGGCAGCTTCAGGACAAGAAGGGTTTGTTCTCTGCTGTGCTGCACCCAGGGAAGGGTGGAAGCTGCTGAAGTGCTGCTTTGGGGTGAAATAATCAAGGTCTGAGTGATTTAGGCTGGAGATAAGTTCTTTACTCTGAGAGTGGTGAGACAATGGAATATGTTGCCCAAAGAGGTTGTGGATTATTCCTCCCTGGAGGTGTTTAAATCCAGGCTTGATGAAGCACTGTGCAACCTGGTCCAGTGCAAGGTGTCCCTGTCCATAGCAGGGGGTTGAGAACCCTATGATATTTAAGGTCCCTTCCAACCCAAATCATTCCATGATTCTATGATCATTGTTTGGTGGTGGGAGGGTTGGAGAATAAAGATAAGGCCACATTGTAGGACTTGGGTCTCTTCTTGTCATCTCTTGGCTGGCTGGAAACCAGCCCTCAAGCTCCCCCAGAAACATCTCCATCCCTCATGCCTTGCTTTTACTTCTTCCAAGATGACTTTTCCAGGAAAATGCTGTTGTTAGGTCAGTCCATGGGTCCTCTTTGCCCACCCCAATCTGTTCCAAGTTGGAGAAAACAAAGAAATCAGGCAGAATAGGATGAGTTCTGCTCTTCTACCTTCTGATTCTGGGACTGAGCAGAGAGAGCATCCAGGTTGGTACATCCAGCAGCCTGGGGTGGAGTTTTCTTCCATGAGTTTTTCTAACACCAGCCCCTGCCTGACTGCAGCCCTGCTGCTGTGAAATAAATCCCAAAGGATAATCTTGCCTTTGTGAGAAAAGCCATTTTATTAACCTTAATGGGGTTTAGGGGCTTCCAGCTCAGTACTAATAGAGTTTTTTGCAAGTTTCTCATGTTCTCATACCTTATGGCTCTGAAAAACAAGTTTTCTTCTAGGCAAGGAAAGGCAAAATAGAGGAAGAGGGCAGGTGTGTTCAGACCCACTCCCCAAACCAGTTCTAGCCAGGGAACCACAGAAATACCTACGTAGAAGCAAACCTCTGGAGTTACCCACATGGAAGGGAGGCAAAGTAAAATGCAATAAATTGCCTAAAACCATATTCCAGCTCATGGATTAAGCCAGGATCAGCTCCCTACAGCTGGAACTGGTCTTGGGAAGAGCCATTGAGGCAAAGCCCCTGCTCAGTGTCTCTTTGCTCTTCAAACCTTCGAGGTTTAGGTGAGACATTAGGAAAAAGTTATTCCCCATCAGGGTGGTGAGGCACTGAAACAGGCTGTCCAGAGAGGTGGTGGACTTCCCATCCCTGGACACGTTCAAGGCCAGGCTTGCTGAGGCTCTGAGCAATCTGATCTAGTGCAGCATGTCCCTGCTTACTGCAGGGGGTTGGACTGGATGGCCTTTGAAGGTCCATTCCAACCCTATGATTCTATGATTTTGCTTCACGGTGTCTGAAGGGTGACAGATCACAGCATCTCTCTGTTTAGGGATGCTCCTCAGGTGATGGGCTTTGTGATCTTCACCTCTGTGACCATAAAACAGGCAGGTCATGGAGGTGTGAATCGCTTCTGCCAGCGATATCAAAGTTTGGGATGATCAAGGGAAGTGCTGATTCTCCTCTGATAGCTCAGGAGCACAGAAGCAAAAGCCTCACAGCCACACTGCTACGGAAGCATCTCACTGAGACACTCTCAAATGGTTTCCCTGAGTGCATCCATCAAAAGATGAATATCTTGAGTTTGGGAAGTGATAGTGGTTTGCTCTATTCTTACATTAACTCACTAATTTCAAGCATTTGCAGAGCCCTAAGCTGGAACTAATGCATGTTCTCCCTATATTTACTATTATAGAATGGTTTAGGTAGGAAAGGACCTTCAATACTATCTAGTTTCACTCCCCTGACATGGGCAGGGACACCTCTCACTACAACAGGTTGCTCAGTGCCTCATCCAGCTTGGCCTTAAACACCTCCAGAGAGGGGGTATCCACAACCTCTCTGGGCAACCTGTTCCAGTGTCTCACCATCCTCACAGGAAACAACTTTTCTTATCTCCAGCCTAAATCTCTCCCCTCTTAAAATTTTCTTCCATCACTCCTAGTCCTGCCATCCTGTGCTCTATAAAAAAGTCCTACCCCAGCCTTTCTGTAGCCCCCTTCAGGTATTGAGAAGCTACCCTGAGGTCCCCTCTGAGCTTCTCTCTGCTCCAGGCTGAGCAATCCCAACTAGCTCAGACTGTTCTCATAAAGGATGTGCTCCAGCCGTCTCATCATCTTCATGGCCCTCCTCTGGATCTGCTCCAACAGCTCTGCATTGTTAAAATATGTACACTAATCCTGTGAGTAAGCCTAAGTGAGGCTGGCTGTGAAAAGGTTCTTCTCAGCTGCAGGTCTCATTTGCTTGTGCTTGAGCAGACCAGGTAGAGTAGGAGGGGGAGCACAGCCAAGAGGCCTCTCCCATGCTCATTTCTCCACTTAATGCACCCAAGCACCAGCATGAAGTTACAAATTTAACTTGTGGCTACCCACAGCTTGGTCTAAAAAGTCAGAGCTCCCATGATTCAGCCTCCAAAGTAAGAGCCTTAAACCATCTTGTAGTGTTTTTAGATGATGTGTTCAGTGATGGAGCTGATGGACATGGATGATGCAGTGTTTAAGGCCAGGCTGGATGAGGCATTGATCAACCTGGTGTAGTGGGAGGTGTCCCTGTCCATGGCAGGGGGGTTGGAACAAGATGATCTTTAAGTTCCCTTCCAACCCAAACCATTCTATGATTTTATGTCATTGGGGTCCTGAAAGCTTCCACTATGCATCCCTCATCTGTCCCAGGAGATGATGAGGTTGGGACATGAGATGCTGGATTTCTGCAAGCCATGAGAATGTATTAAAGTTGTTTTGGGATCCTTCTGATAGGAAACACAGCAGAAATGCAAAACTGTTGCTATGAGTGTGACAGGAAGGTGGACATTTTCTCAGTGCAGCCCCACACTGTGTATTCAAACTCTGGTTCTACACAGAAATATGGTTTTAATACCCCAATGATGGCATCTAATATCCAATAATTATTGTGGCTGGGTTTTTAAGACGCACTTTAGATTCCCCAGACCAGTCATTGCATGTGAGTGAGATGCAAATTAAGCATTAAAAACGTATTTATGGAGAGGGTGAGCAGCAGCTCCATAATGCTCTGCACAGAGCAGGCCATGAGAACCAAGTAGCCATCTGGGAGACCTCGGGGAGGATTTGTTGTAAAAGCAATTGACACATCATTAGCTGAGAATGGAAATCCCCTTCCATGGGAAGGATGTCCATGGTCAGGCAGATTCTTCCCATGCTGGATCCTAAGGGCAGGTACCATCCCTGAGCAGGACGCATGAAGTTGATGCTGAGAAGATGGAGTTGAGAAGTGGGACCAAGCTGCTGGTTGCCTTCTTGGTAGGTGCAGAGAAAGATAAAACCTTGTTGGATGGTCTGGTGGAGTGACTTCCTGCCCTGATGTTGCCTCCAAGATGCAATGTGCCCTGGCAGAGCTATGGAAAGGGCTAGGGGAGAAGTCAGTGGGTGCATGAGGGAACCTGGATAATTCTGATCTTCGTGAAGCTCTGCATTAACAGTGGACAGGGAGAATTTGGAAATTTTGGGGCTAGAGCCATAAAATCAAAACATGGATACAATGGGGGGTGTACAAGGCAAACTGCATCATCTGATGGTTGCCCTCAACTCCCCAAGATGCAGCCTCACAATAGACTTGACATCCCCACCTCCTGGTCCACCAACAGGATCCTGGCCCTTTGTGCAACATGACAGAGTTCTTCTCTTCTTCCCTGCTCCCACTCATTTCCTCTGGCCTCTGTGACCTGACTGAAGGTTGGTCTGGAGAAATGACCCTGAGGATGGACCAGCTCATCTCTGCTGGGACTGGAAGCCTCTGGAGCTCTGCAGAACATGACTCATGGTGGAGACTTGGAAGGATGCCCTCTCCAGGAGCTGAACACCAGTGGCAAGACAGCTTTATTCAAGGTTTCCTTTTGCAAATGGAAGCCTTTCTTCAGCAGCCACGTGTGATGGAATCTGCTGAGCGGGCACAGCCAGGAGGCCAGGCAAGGTAGGGAGCAGCCTCTCATCTGGCAGAGCTTGTGCCTCAGGTGTGAGCTGAAGCCCCATTGATTTCTAATCAGTGAGCTCATTTCCCCCAGTGGCTGCATTTTGGGAGAGGGTCAGCAGCTGAGAGGAGAGTGGAGGAAATCAGCAGTTCGGGTGGTCCCAGGGTGGGACTGATGGAGCTGCTGACAGAGGCTGAGTTATGGCCCCGCACGCAGGGTGCTCAGGAGATGCTTTGAGAGGGCTCAGGGAGCCTTGCTTATTATCTGGCTGAGTCCCTTTCTGGGGAAACCACCAGGAGAAGAACGTCTGAGCCATAAAACATGTTGTTGTCTTTTAATGAACGAGACTCACAGGGGGATTAGGACTATTTTTTACTCCGTCGTTATTCTTTCCTCAGCCCAGAGAAAGTTGCTGAGTGTTGTGTCTGCCAACTGCAGGCCAGATGCTACAGCAGACCCAAGCTGTCCTGTCCTGTCCAGTCTGGCCTGGACCAGCCTCTCCATGAAATTCCCATCTGCTCCAACCCTGCCTCAGACCCACCAGTCAGGGCTGTGGGCACGCAGATGCAGGCAACGGCAAGACCAACCACCAGGTCTTTGATGTTCAAGAGATGTTCTCAGGAGAGCTGGGCTGTAACATGCCCCAGCCTCATGTGGGACCATATTAATGCTACTGCTGAAGGAAAAGCAGTAATTAATCCTGAAATCCAAGCTTTGGAGGTTTTGGTGGAAGAAAAGCCAGTGTGTGCTCACTCTCCTGAGTGTGAAGAAAGTAAATTACATGGAAAGCACGGGGTTGACCTTGTTTTCTTCTCTGTGTGAAGCTGATCTGCAAGACTCTTGGAATAAGCACCTCACTGAAGAATCTGTTGCTCAAGCATGTCTCTAGGTCTCTAGGTCTCTAGGACCTAGTCTGCTGGGAGATGTCCCTTCCCAGGGCACGAGAATTGGAACTAGATGATCTTGAAGGTCCCTTCCAACTCAAACCATTCTATGATCTTTGAGGTCTTTTCTAACCCAAATCATTCCATGAGTCTATAATCTGAAGACCACATATATGATTTCTTATATCTCTCCCTTCAGTGACAGTGACCTTCTCCAGAGCTTGAGTCTCCTGTGAGAAAATATGGAGGGAAGAAAAGACCCAAATGAACATCTAGATCCTAAATACCCCAATCAACATTTGCTGAAATCTAACTCCAGACTCAGCATCCTTTGAGCAGAAGCTGATATGATGGCACACCTTGATTCTGATTTTTGGAGGACAATAGGAAGGGGATGGTGCAGCCATCACATCTGAAGGCTCTTCTCCTTCACTTCCACTCCTGCAAAGTCCTTCTGGAGGTAGATGTGCCCCCCCTGAGGTGTGCAGGTCAGGCTGGTGGGGGGAGGTTTCCTCTTTGCAGGTAAGGTGCCTGGAAGTCATCAAAGAACCACAGCTGGATGGGACCATTTGATGCTCTGACTACTTCCCGTTGCAAGAACAGGGACATTTGGGGTGTTTGCAGCAAGCAGGGCATGACTGGTGTGGAAAGTCTTCAGGATGGTGACTACTGGGATTTGCTGTGGTGGAGGGGCACCATCCCTGCTCCCACCAGCTTGCTCCCCCGTAGAGAAACAAAGGTCTTCCAAGCTCGTGGCTCCTCTGAGCATCATTAAGTCCCACACTCCATCTTGTCCCTTTTCTACTCTATCCCGCTGCTCCATTTGGGATTGAGATTGGGAAACCCAGCTGAGCTGCACCTGTGACCAGCAGGGATCAAGGGATGTGCAGGGCCCCTGCTCTGCCCAGCAGTGGGGACCTAAATCATCCTGATCCATCCCCTCGACGGAGACAAATGACATTTTAGAGCACAGGTGCTTTGAAAAAGAACAATAAATTGGAAGCTCTTTGCTGAGCTCAGCCATGAGGCTGGGATCCCCTTTCAGAGAGTATTTTAGGACTGAAGGCACCACAGCTGTTTAGGGGTTAATCCCTCTGCCCTCCCCATCAACCTCCAAAAGGGACTTTGGAGACCCACTTCGACCGCAAATAAATCAGGAAATGGCACTTTGTCCTCTCCAGAAATAGGCTCTCCTCCACCCTTTGAAACCAGCATCCCACCCCAGCTGGGGGGAAGACCCTGCTGCATTCAGGTGGTGTTTGTCTCTTGGGACCAGGAGCTCCCAAGGACATGGTGGAAGACCAGCAGCAAGTCCTCACCATGTTAACCCCATTGGCAAAATCTCCCCTTGGCTTACTGGGGTCAGAGCTGGGTTCCAGCAGGCTGGTGGGTTGGTTCCTCACTGGTAGAGGTTGGTCTTTGTGGTGGTCCAGGACATCAGATGCCACAGACTGCTCAGGCTGCAGCTGCTTTCTGGATCCTTGGTCCCAGGACCCATTTGCTGCTGGTATTTATGGGCCTCTTTTCCCAGCTTGGGGACCCTGATGGGGCATGAATGGGAATAAAAGGAGAACTAAAATTCTGTGACTAACACAAAACTGTCTGGGTTAAGGAGCTGCTGCTGGGAGAAGGAGATGCCAATCACTTCTCTCCTCCTCAGAAACAATATCTCCAGCCTGTTTTAAGCATCATTAAACAGATAATTAAACATTTCCTCAGAGATAACTGTTCCCAAATATATAACCCCAATGTTAGCAGGTTGGAAGGTATTATGAAGGAGGTGAGGTTCAGCACGGTGGTTGTGGCCACCTCAGTCCAGGTGTCACCAGCATCTTGGTGCTCCTCCTCACCACATATCTGAGATGATTTTTTGGGCTCATCTGCTGTCAACTGTCCATCTTACCAGTGTCACCCCCTTGACTTGAGTTCATTCCTCACTGCTGTTGCTCTGCAGGGGTGTTGGGAAGGGTCTGAATCACAAAATGCTCCTCACCCCATGTTGTCAGTGATGTCCTATAGAATCATGGAATAATTTGGGTTGGAAGGGACTTTAAAGATCATCTAGTTCCAACCCTATTTCTGCAAACAACCTCTCAGCCAAGCCCTGCCACAACCAAGTCCCTGCTGTGACACACACTGAGCTGTTTATTTTTATGTGCTTTTAAGAAGCACAGAATCATAGGGTTTCAAAGGACCTTCAAAGGCCATCTAGTCCAGTGAGCAGGGGCAGATTAGGTTGCTCAGAGTCTCATCAAGCCTGGCCTTGGATATCTCCAGGGATGGAGCCTCCACCACCTTCCTAGGCAGCCTGTTTCAGTGTCTCACCACCCTCATGGTGAAGAACTTCTTCCTGATGTCTCACCTAACCCTGCCCTACTCTAGTTTAGGATCACATGAGTTTTAAGGTACTCTAAGAGTTGTTGTGCTGCTGCACAATGAGGGGTGCAGGACCTTCCATGGGCAGAGGGGACAGCCCAGCAGTTAAAGGGGTTTCAGCAGAGTTTAACACAGCCCTGCAAGTCAGGGAGATAATTGAATCCAAGTGTGGAAGCAAGGCTCTGCCCTCGTCGATGCGGCGGGCAGGGGGAGAGCTTTTTATTCCTCTTCTGTTCCCCCGTTGCTTTGAGTTTTCTCCCTTTGAAGAGGGAGGCCTCTCGTCTGTACTCACATAAAATGTGGCTTTTCTAAGTTTAAAAGCCTTTTGGTCTCTTCAGGGAGTGCTCTGCAGGAGGCTGGGCACGGCTCAGGCTGGTGTGGTACCCCCCCAGCCTCCCTCCTCATGGGCAGCAGCAGTGAGAGGACCTGCCTGCAGCTGCTGGTTTTTGCCTTTCCCACCAAAAAACTCAGAGACAAAGCCCAAACTGTACCTGGGGGATCCCCCCACCTCCTTCTTTTCCAGGTTCTGGATACTCAGGACACCCCCATGGGCATTGCAGGGCTTTCCAGGGCTGGGGGATTGAGAGATGCTGCTCCAAGGAGGGCATGGTTCAGGGAGGAGGGTGAGAAAAGTCCAGAAACAAATGTCAAAGCCAGTCTCAGGTTATTTACTGGGTTTAAGACAGAGCAGTTAATTCCCTGGCAATGCTCATCTAGAGATGATTCAGACCTCTCTAGTCCCTCAGCCCATTTTTTGAATGTTCCAGCAGATCAAGGAAGGTGATTTTCCCCCTCTACTCAGCTTTGGTGAGACCCCAACTGGAGTTACTGTGTCCAGTCCTGGAGCCCTCAACATAAGAAGGACATTGAGCTGTTGGAGTGGGTCCAGAGAAGGGCCCAAAGGGTGACCAGAGGCCTGGAGCACCTCCCTT
>VZTY01034757.1:6128-16598 GCA_013400935.1 Turnix velox
GTTATCTGCAAATTTGCTGAGGGTGCACTCGATCCCACTGTCCATATCTCCTATGAAGATGTTAAATAGCACTGGTCCCAGTACTGACCCTTGAGGAACACCACTCCTCACTGGTTTCCACTTGGACAATGAGCCATTGATTGCAACTCTTTGAGTTCGACCATTCAACCAGCTCCTTATCCAGCGAGTGGTCCATCCATCAAACCCATTCTTTTCCAGTTTGGTGACCAGGATGTCATGCGGGACAGTGTCAAATGCCTTTCCAGAAGGCAGATTGCCAGAATAGTCTTTGTCATATTGATAGCAGCACTTGCATGCCTAACATAATGTTATCTTAGAAATAAGACATTATTTTAGATGGGAAGATGCAGAGGAAGTCTAGTTCTGGTGGCAAAATGAGATTTAGAGTGATGTATTGCTGTAAAATCCACAATTACTGATGAGAGAAGAAATAGATTACACGTGTCGTGAGAGAGTACACATTGTGGTTGTATTTTATTGCACATGAAGCTGTTTTGCAGATGTTAGCTAAGATTTTGGGTGGTAAATTTCAGTTTTTTCTGTACAATGTGTGCAGTTTAGTCTGTCTTCAGAAAGCTTACTTTACTTTTTATGCTTTATACTATCTCTTAGATTGAATCTGCAGAAGTTTCTGGAAATAGTGTCATATGTAGCTTTCTTCAGTACATGGAAAAATCAAAGCCCTGGCAGAAAGCGTGGTGTGTTATACCTAAACAGGAAGCTCTTGTGCTCTACATGTACGGTGCTCCCCAGGTACGTATAGAGAAACCATAAAATATTTTGGGCATTTTTTTATCACTGACATCTGAGGAAGAGAGAACAAAATAGCTTGGGAAATGGAGGAAAGACCCAAGTGGTTTTGCCATCTTGTCAAGGAGAAGCAGCAGGCAGATTTAGGCATCTATTCTTAATCAAGAACTTCTCTTCCTCCTCTTTAGGATGTTAAAGCCCTGGCTACAATTCCACTTCTGGGCTATGCAGTAGATGACACTCCAAGAAGTGCTGACCTCCCACACAGCTTCAAACTGACCCAGTCGAAGTCTGTGCACAGCTTTGCTGCAGACAATGAGGAACTAAAACAGAAATGGCTGAAGGTTATTCATTTAGCTGTCAAAGGAGAGACTCCAGAATGTCAAAATGAACTGCAGGTGAATTTAGAAGAGCAACCCGAATCCTCTAAATCATCTGAATGTTGAACCTCAAGAACATATGGTATTTTTAAAAATATTTCAGTTGGATTTGGGGTTTACCTTTGTGTTAATCTTTCTTTGCTCAATCAAAAAAAAAGGAAGAAAAAAAACCCCCAACTTCTTACTACCATACACATCTTAGCACTTTATGTTTGGGAAAAATTCTCAGTCTTTTTAGTGATCTTTTTCTTATATTTATGTTCTGTCAGTAAAGGTGGTGTACAGGTCCATTCAGAGACTTTTTTAAAAATGTGAATGCTATTAAAAATACTTACTAACTTTATTGTACTACTTGGTTGTGATGCAAATTTTTTTTGAAGATCCAGTTGCCCTTTGGTTATTGTTTGCTACTTTCCTTATGAATGCAAGTATTGAAGCTTCCTACTTACACGTTAGGACTTGCAACAGGATAAAAGATATACCTCCACATTGCCAAAATAGATCTGTAGTTAAATGTGCAGGGACAGTTTGGTTTCATGTATGTAGCTTATGATTGAATTCCACAGATCTGTACATAGGTTGTATCCACTTGTCTCTTTTTAATTAATGCAGAATGCTTTCACAGGTATATTGGCTTTTAAAGTTACAATTTATCAAGGAAACAATCTAATGATTTTTCAATCTAGAAATGAATACCTATAAATATATGAGGAAATTATATATATGTACAGTATTAAATATGTACAGTACTTGATTTTTTTTTTTTTGCTTTGATTTCACTCTACTGGGTTCCTATTAGTGAATAATTTATTTTAAAAGCATGTTTTCTATTTGAAATTAAAAGCGGTCCTAAATGAACAAATGCTGTTCGGTGATTTGTTGTAATAGCTGACATTTAATGATCTTGATATTTTTTTATGCATTAAAAAAATAGCAGTGATGTAAGTGGCATGCAATGGACAAAAAAAAAGTTGCAGTTGTGTTTTTCTTCAGTGTCCTATCACTGGTACCTTTTCAGTTCCTTACTAAAATGCAGTTGGAGGTTTGGCAAGAGGTTCTAGGAACTTTTGAGGAGCATGCATTTTTGCTCTTATCATTACTGGAACAAAAGAACATTGTAAATCAAATCTTTTTATTTAGGTGGTTATTTATGCCAACAGTCTTCAAGGATTATTGTTGCAAAGTGGAGCCTGCCTTATACAAATCTAGCATGAGGTCTGAGCCTGCAAGTCTACAGTTGCCATTATTTGCATTCTGCTTGTAGGAAAAAGGGTGTGAAGGCTTTACAACAAGTATTAAGTCCCTTATGAACTTTTAGGATTCCTTTTAGGGGTTTTATACATAAATGCAGTTAACATCCCTAAAATTTTTACTGTAATCTCCATGGATGTATTGCAACAAATGCAGTGACTGACTATCAAGTAGACAAGTAAAATCTTCGTCATCTTTTCTGACCTCTCAAAGGAAGGGAAAATATGTAACTTCTACAATCAATTTGTCATAGGAACATTTGGGGGTTTTTCTTCTCAATGCAACTGCAATCTGTGTTTTGTATCATGCCGAGCTGAGGAGCTCAGGTTCAAGTCCAATTTTGTCAGTGACGTGGAAGCAGATTTATTTAAGTTGTCACTTTTTTATTATGTGATTTTCAAATGAAATGTTTGCTCACCCCCTGCTCCCTCTTTACTCTTTTTGTGACACTATATGGAACAAAAAATAGTTATTTAGTATTTAATGAGAGATTGTTCAGGTAACCTCTATATTTAATGCCAAGTGTGCATTGAGTACATGGTGTCTGTCATTCTTTGGACGTACAGCTTAATGTTAGTGGGCTGAATTTTGCTTTCAACTGCACAAATCCAAAATCTACTGTGGCCTTTAGACCTCAAAGCATTAAACTAGTACTAGCAGTTAATCAGGATGTGGCATCATAGACTACTAACTCTACAGGTGACTTTGTGTCTGTCAGTTCTAAATTATTTCTTGGGTGCTCCACATATCCAGATTAATCTACATGTAACCCTAGTATTATTTTTATCTGCTGTGCAAGCTCTTCTGTGATTAAGAAATTTTAAAGTTATTTCTACTGTCAATTGTATTTATTTTAAACCCATTTTGTTTCACCATCAAATCTTCACTTGGGTCTACCTATATGGTACCTTATGTATACCTTGGCAAGGGATGGGGCAATATCCAGGTAAGCAAGAAGAACTTTCCATGGCTAACTTTCATGGTCATCTCCTGAAAGTGATTATCTTCTAAAAGAATCTCAAGTGCATTTGTGGGACCTGGAGGGTCATTTTACCACATCCTCTGGTGTATAAAACATTGTTTCCCATGTTCAAGTTGTTGAGTGTAAGGGGAGAAGTTGCCTTAAGGAAGTCCCCAGATAAAATGGACCAAGCTATTGGGCAAGTAATATGATGATATTCTGTTTTCTGAGCTCCTGCTATACCTTACATCTGAGCCAAGTAGGAAAACCTGTTTGAGGGATTAAGGGAAATTGCAAAAAGCAGTAATTTCTGGGTGGCCTTATTGCTGTAGTGATACTGAGTATGTTTCTGTGTGGATTTAATTGGAAAAGCATGAACCACCAACACTAAAGGCAATCAGAAGATGGAGAAGTTTCTTCTAAATTTAACCACCCTGTTTTATTCTGTTCTCCACAGACAAGCCCCCCCTTTACAACCTCCTGAACTTTTAAGTTGTAACCACAGAGGAAGATATCCAAAAGTATTAACTGCTGCAGCTTAAGTATTATGATGAAGGCAGCCACCAAATTAAAACTATGATTCTATTAAGGTAAAGGCTGTTAGATTCTTAAAATAAGAAAAAAAAAAGGCATGATGTGTAGTAGAATAAATGTGTATGTGCAAGGAATAAACTGTAACTGAGCAGTCATTCATAAAACATGAATGTATGTGAATGGCTCTGCTGAATTATTTAAGCTTTGCAATTCTTGTGTTCAAAAAATGCTTCTTACTTCAAAAGTGATGAGTTTTCTGTGCAATTCAAATCAGAACTTACTCTGTGGATTTTTATCTGTGTTTAACAAGACTAAGGGCTTCATGAATATGTTTGGAATGCATTATAGTTTTCAAAATAACTTTTTTTTTTGCCCTATTATGGAAAAATTAGTGTCATGACATCTGTGTGTCTGCATCACTCTTCCAGGTTCACTAAAAATTGTTTACTGATATTGGGTTCTCCTGCTTTGGTTAAAGAGCTGCTGTAAAATCTCTAGTGTTCAGTAATTTCATATCCCTTTACAGTGAGTAGCCTTGTTTATTCCAAAGTGTACATAATTTTTATTTGCAAGATAGATATTGACAATAATACAAAACACTCTCTTCTATTTGGAGTAAAATATGAAGCCTCTTCAAGTGGATGTAATACACAGTGGGCACTTGTTTGTGCAAAATCATCTTCAAGTGCTTTATTAAATCTTCTCAGAGATTTGAAGTCTTTCATANAGTGAGTAGCCTTGTTTATTCCAAAGTGTACATAATTTTTATTTGCAAGATAGATATTGACAATAATACAAAACACTCTCTTCTATTTGGAGTAAAATATGAAGCACTCTTCAAGTGCATGTAATACAAAGAGGGCACTTGTTTGTGCTTTATTAAATCTTTCTTAAATCTTCTCAGAGATTTGAAGTCTTTCATAGAAAAAGAGGATTTTTACTCTTCATATTTAGAAACCACGAAGCCAAGGCACTGATTTAAATGTAGAAAAAATACACTACCACCTGAGTAAATTTCAGATGAGGTTATAGAAATGTGCTGTAAAGAGTACCAAATGGAGTCATGAGGAAAAAATGTAGAAAATCAAGTAGGAAACTCTTGACAGGTTCTTTGTTGGGGTTTTTCTTCAGCTTGCATCACCACTCAACTGACCAGCCTTTAGTTTCAGGACAAGAATAAATAAAACAACCAGAGAATGGTGGTTTCTTACACCGGAGGGTAAGTTTTCATGAAAAAAAATAAATATTCCATATAGAAATAAATCAAAGCAATAAAAATAGAGCCTTTTCCACAACTAGAAATGCAGCAAAATCCTTTTAGCTGGTTTAGACTACCTGCTGGAGCTATTATGTGCTTTAAATTGATGTAGATTCTGCCTTACATTATGTGAAGACACTTGTGGCTGCTGCCTTACTGTGTCTCATCTGGAATCACAGTGCTCAGTTGAATTAATTTCAGTTGAAGGTAACTGATAGAGGGGTGAATGTAAACAGCTGGGAATATATATAAAAAAAATTACTGGAGAAGATGCAATTTTTTCATAGAATTGACCATCCTTACAAATAACTTACTGGTGAAAAAATGGGCATCTTATTCTGTGGTGTACTGTTCCAAAAATCTGAAATGAAATAGATGGAGTTATGTTTTTTTTTCTTCTTGGGTCCGTGGCACTCTTGATATGAGGAATTCATCTGACTGAATTTGATCCTTGGGACTGTAGTGAACTGTGTTCCTGGGATAGGAGTTGTAATCTGCTCAGCAAGATTGTTTCCTAAATCCTTTTAACAAAACATAACAGTAATGATTGTGTATGTGTGTATATGTATAGATCTGTATGTATATATTTGTTCAGATGTCCTGTTTCCACGCAGTATTTTACAATCAAAAAATACACTGTGCTACTTCTGAAAGACAATGTATATTGGCTGTGTTGAGTATCCTTTTCAGAAGAAAAAAAATCAATAGTAGATCTGCTTTTGTGCCATGTTTGCTATTTCAGCCTAATTTAAAAAGGAAAGGAAAAAAAAAAAATCAAATGCACTAATTCAGTAAGGCATTTGGTCTGCTCCCTTAAGACCTCCTGATTAAATTTATTCCTAGACTCAACTGTGATATTTTGCTTTCACCCTGTCCTCTTACTAGCAGAACTGAATGTTGAAACTGATTTTTTTTTCCTCTAGTAAAACCTTCTAGGCAGATTTCTTTGAATAAAACATGTTCCATACCAACCTGCTTCAGTTCATCCTTGCAGATTCAACAACTGTTTATGGTGAAAACATTCAGAAAAGAGGGAACTGTCAAAGCATTTTTGCCTATGTGTGTTGTAGCATTTTTAAGAAAGAAGCCAAATTTGTTGCATATGGGGTAGAATTTGCAATAGAATTTTGAATTTTTTCTCTTACTGTGTTCTCTATTCCTCAGCCTTGAAGGCAGATGAGTACATTCATTTTAGTGGGACCTTGATCAACTGTAGGGTTTCACAACTTAATTGTAGGCTGTGCTCTCCAATCCCTCCTCATTATGAAAACACTTCTGGTTTTAATTGAGGAAAAAAAAAATTTAAAATACTAATATTTGGAAGAGGAGTAAAATTTATTCTGGTTTTGCAATAAAGTGACAAAATACTAAGAAGGTGAAATATAAATGCCATTGTAAGTTGTGCTGATGCAAGTGGTTGTTTTTATGGTCAAGAAATACATGAATGTAAAAAAAATCTGCAGATATTGTACATACTTCCTGTAATATATGTATATTAAGGTGATCATAGGGTGGGTGGAGAATTGTAAAAATTAAGCACTTTAATTCCTGTTCAGTACCCAAATTTGTATTCTGTAAAATAAAAGCATCATTAAATTAGTATTGCTAGTTGTCTTCTTTTTTTTTGTTTTGTTCTCCCTCTCTTTGCCTTCTCTGCTAATGAAATCTTTCAACTGCATTTCTAATTGTGGAAGCAACACTAAGGACCTCTCTGTTGCTGATGTGGTGGACACTCAAAATACTGCCAAGTCAGTGGATTTCTGTTATGTCATTCACAGTATGTTATGTTGATGAAGAGAAGGCTCGGAGGGGACCTCATAGTAGCTTCTCAATACCTGAAGGGGGCCTACAGAAAGGCAGAGGTAGGTCTTTTTAATAGGATATGTGATGGGAGGACCAGAAATAATGGATGTAAATTGGAAGATTTAGACTCAANTCTCCCTCTCTTTGCCTTCTCTGCTAATGAAATCTTTCAACTGCATTTCTAATTGTGGAAGCAACACTAAGGACCTCTCTGTTGCTGATGTGGTGGACACTCAAAATACTGCCAAGTCAGTGGATGGTATGTTCTGAATATGCAAAGGCCTGTATATAATGCTGTAGCAGATTGAGAAGAGAAAAGATGCCATTTTTCACAGGTTAGGTGCATGGTCTCCAATTGCCCCTTAGAAAAATCTCCACCTTTAGTTTAATTTCTGTGACCTCATTTACAGTATGTTATGTTGGTGAAGAGAAGGTTCAGAGGGGACCTCAGAGTAGCTTCTCAATACCTGAAGGGGGCCTACAGAAAGGCAGAGGTAGGTCTTTTTAATAGGATATGTGATGGGAGGACCAGAAATAATGGATGTAAATTGGAAGGGGGTAGATTTAGACTCAACATAAGAAAGACATTCTTTAGGGTGAGGGTAGTGAAACACTGGAAGAGGTTGCCTAGAGAGGTTGTGGATGCTCCCTCTCTGGAGGTGTTCAAGACCAGGCTGGACAAGGCACTGGGCAGCCTGATGTAGTGGGAGGTGTTCCTGCTTCTGGGAGGGGCATTGGAATTAAATGATCTTTAAGGTCCCTTCCAACCCAAACCATTCAATGGTTCTATAATTTGCAAGCTTAGCTAAGTGCCCTTTGAACTTCGAATATGCCTTTTCTAAGTCTGATTTAAAAAAAAACCAAACCATCTGCTGGTGCCTGTGATTTCTATCATCAATACAGAGTAGTCATATATTTGATTGATTTATTCTTCTTACTCCTTTGTAGGAGGGGGACAGTGATACAGAAAATACTGTGCCCCCAATTATGCAGAAGTAAATTGACAATATTCCTTGCATGCAGTTCTTTCCAGACAGGAGCTGGCAAGTATTTTGTTTAGTATCTAATTCTTCTTCTCCTTGTAAATACAGTAAACAAATTAGTATTTGAAATAGGTACTGGTGAACCACTAAAAGTAATAATTACCTGTCTGTTTACATAATTCTTCCCACTAATATTTCTGATTATTTTTTCCCCTGTGATTAACTCTGTCCCCATCTCATTATTTTCCTCATTAAACACAATGCGACACCTCCTGCGTGGAGAGAGAGAAAAAAAATAACATTTTCCCTGAAATATTCTTTAATAAGAAAAGAAAAAAACCTGAAACCACAGGAAACCCCCCTAATCACACCTTTGACTGACTTCCTTTATATCAGCAGGCTTAATTAAGCACAGATATTTGTGCTTGGGCAAAAACTGTCTGGGAGCCCACTAAGTATAGGTTTGGTAGGTTAGTGGTAGGCGTCATCTCATCATCTCCCCTGGTTGTAGCTCAAAGCCTGGCTAATAGTGGCCACAGCCACCACCAAGTTGTTCTTGGCATTGCACAGACTTCCTGCCTTGGGTAAATACAAGACTTCAAGCTTTGCTTGCTTTAAAGGAATTGTTCTGGAGAGTCCTGTTGGTGTCTCTAATGAGCAAGAGGAGATCTTTTTGGGTTGAAGCCACTCACCTTCTGCCTCCTCAACTCTGTGCAATGGGCCCCTGTGACAATATTGAGACTCATCAGGCTTGTTTTGTGCAGTAAATTAGAATAGACTTGGTTGAGTTATTTTGCTTGAGATCTTTCCTGTGTTTGTTTTGCTTGTTCTTGTTTTGAGCTCAAGAACCTAATGGTCTGGTATCGTTAGTAGGATACTCTGCTTCCTCTCTGCTGCAAACTGATCTGTTTCTTTGTGTTACAGCTTATTTTTCAAATTGTTTTCCCTGATTTAAATTCTCAAGTTATGAAAAATATGTCATATACCCTACTGAGTTTACCAGTTGTTAGCTACAATCTCTGATTTCATTAGGGCCTTCTTTCTCTCTTCTTTCTCTCTCTCTCTTTCTTTCTCTCTTTCTCTCTCTCTCACACACTCTCACACTTTCTCACTCTCTCTCACTCTCTCTCTCCTCCCTCTAACCATGAGGATCTTCTCAAAAGACCCACCAAATCTGTGTCTCTTTAAGCATATTTTAACATAGTAAGCTCAACTCATTCTTCCAAAGTCCAGGTAAGGGACCTTGCTTCAGGGGAATGGGTTATGGACTCTGCTACTGAAATGAAATTAAACTAATGAACTAATTAACTAAACTGCATGAAATTAAACTAATGATTCTGTTGGTGGAAGGAGATGGGTGGCAATAGGTCTACTAGGTCTAAACAAAATAATGCTTATCGATGTAGAACTACCTGTTTTGCCTGTTCTGCTTTATGAGTTTCTTGGCTTGCAAATGAGAACCCAAACCTTTTAGCTCTAGGCTTTGGGATGAGTGTTTTTACAGAAGACCTACCTTATCGATGTTGTATTTTGGAAATAAATACCAGGCTACAACTAAGCACGTCCTATTAACCAAAAGTTCCTCAGTGGCTGTAGTGCATCTTTCAGTTCTATTTCATATGACTAGACTTGCATTTGTGTGCTCTAGCTCCCTGACGATAAGCCAGCCATGATGGTTAGGAAATTGAGAGTCCATTCTGGCACTGCAACCCTGACCTGAGCTAAAAAGTATCAGATAGATGTATTAGAAGTATCTACTAATCTTAGATGCAGGCTGTGTTGTTGTAAACCACATCTACTCAATTGTTATATTTCTCTTAAAAAGACCACAGGATGTAGCCTTATTTAAAGTATCCAGAAGTAGAAGAAACAAGCTGAATTCTACTGAATGCCAGCAAATTTGCTATTTGCTGCTTCCTTGGTTAGGATAAGTTTTTTTCCTTTTCATTTCTAGTTACGTAGCCTCAGCTAAATACTAACTAATGTATGCATTTTGTTCTCCAATGAAAAGTTACTTTCTTGGTACTAGACAGGAGATCATTGCCCTTACTCACAAATCTTTGGCCCTTTACAGTAAAAAATTTTCATCCACAAACCATATGCAAACAGCAATTATTTAATATTTTCTTTCAAATATATTTATTGGGATTGCTTTATGAATGCACCTGCCAAACTCTATGAGAAATTTCCCCAGTGGCTATTTCCACTTTTAAAGTAAGAGCTCTGACAGGCAATATGAGATGCATGAGATTGCTGTCCTGAGTGGTTCCAAGAGTTGATGTTAGCAAGGAATAAGTTACAAAATGTTTTGCTAATAGTGTTTGTGCAGTACAAAGTAAAATGATTCCATGCACAACACAAATGTTATGTTAAACATTTGATACACTTCATTATGTCAGGCATTTCCTTCTCTGGACAAATAATGAAGGCAAGGGAATATGCTTTACCTAGGTGCTAGATTGTGATCTCCTCATAAATTAATTAAGCAGCAAATGACTTGTCCACTGCTGTCAGTATAAAGAGACTCCA
>VZTY01034758.1:0-21840 GCA_013400935.1 Turnix velox
GACCTTAAACATCATCTAGTTCTCTGTCATGCTTCTTCTTCTGAATTATTTTCAAATAAGGAATCATTTTCCTCAGGGACTGCAGTAAAGAATTTAGAGCTCTTGGTTTCTGTTATTCATAACACTGTATTGATACTAAACTAAATTCTTCATTTTAATGATACATCACTGTCTTTTGGTAGGAGTAACACTGTCTGTCTACTAGTTGGCCTGTCACAAAGTTTAAATGTCTGCTGCATTGTTTGAAGGTTGCTAGATTAAATGAAACATTTTGATTGTGAAGATGATTACTTATACCTGCTGCAGTGTAATCATGGAGTCAAACTACTGTTATTGCACACAAAAATTGGGGTATATTGACTTCTTGCATCTATAGACAGTTGAGGATATGTGGAAATACCTGGTGTTATACTGACACTGGATACTTCAAGACCATGATCAGTACTCCTGAAGACCAAGGACATTCAGCAAATAGTGATACTTGGAAACAACCCTTGATGGCTTGTTGGTGAGAAGTCTTCTGAGCTTCATGAGGCTTTTGCTCTTTTATTTTCTTTCCTTTTTTTTTTTTTTTTTAAAATAAGTATTCAAGGCATGAAAACCCAAGCAATGAGAATTTTATATTTGCCTAGAAAGATAGCTACAATAGCTACAAGGCAGCTCCAAGCAAAGATTGCTGTTGTTCCAGCTCAGGTGATTGCTGAAGTGAGTGATATTTTGTACCACACTAGCACTGTTGGCTCAACAGGAACTAAGCTGAATTCTTCATGTGTCACTCAGACTCAGTGTCCCTTGACTCTGGAGCAAAACCAGTATGCAGCCCTGAAGTATGCGGTTCACTGCTACTGATAATTAATTGAGAATACCATCCCTATAACTGCTTGAGGACAATTTTCACCATGTCATTATTAACTTTTGTGGGTTTCCCAGTCCCTAGAAGGTTTAACTGAGTTTAAGAGATGATGTGCTAGACAGGGTCCTAGCAAAGAGATGGCATCTGCCTCTAGGAGTCAAAGGGCAACACCTGTAGGAGCAGGGCAAAGAATAATGTGCATGTACTCTCACTTTCTGCCCATATTTGTACCTATATGAATGTGTTCTCTTTCTCCAATCAAATAAAAAACCAAAGTGCATTACCTCCCTCTACTTAACTGCTAATTTTATCCAAGTCAGATTGTAGTCTGCTACAGCCATGGAATGATTTTAGTTGAGCTGGTCCTACAACACATGCAATAGGTACAAATGCTTCTTGGCATTCCAGCATGAAAAATAAGAAGTCACAAATAGAAGGGGGAAATAGGGCATAATAAATTGCTACATTGCTAAAACTTAATTTTTAACATTTTGCTTCCAGCCCTGGAGAACTGCCAGGTTCCTTTACAATGCAGTGTTTTCCTTCGTGTTTTGCTTTCCTATTACCAGGTGCTAAACTGGCTGGGCTTCACACTCACCTCTCACATAGCAATCCAGGATCTTTGAAGTAATAATACATGTCTTCAGATGTTGCACAAATAGCCATGTCACGTTTGCCAATTATACTCTGCTTGGCTGTTGTTAACAAACCATGCAATTTCTAGTTTCCTGTAATAAATTCAAGTGTAATTATCTTGTAATCTTACAGGTATAAATGTAATTAAACCAAGAAAACACAGTAATAATTACCAGGTAGATACAAAAGATACTATGTTGATCTGTGTCTGTATGATGCTAATCATGTCACATGGTATTTACATTTCTTTGAAACTTTCCTTAATATCTTTGAGAACAACCATGTGAAACTGATTATCTTGTACATTTTTAACTGGTGTTAATAACTGTACATTGTTATTAATTTAAATTGACTTTCCAGCTTGCAAGCCAAACACATATCTTACATGGGACATAGAAGAGACCATTTCATTCCTAGATAACAATGCAAATGTGAGACTAAGTTATGAATAACAATTGTAATCACTCACACCAGTTTCATGTTGAATTGTTTGGTGAGTTTTTTGAAGTAGCAGAGATTCGGACAATCCACAGTGACTCCTTCCCTACAATGGGGAAGGAGAAGACTATAAATGTTTTCTTTACTAGGGGTGTTGCATGGCACAGGACACCTGTGGGGAACTGCTGCCAGCTTGACAGGAAGGATAGTGAATAAAAAGCAAAAAGGAGGACAAATTCAAAACATGTGGGAGCTCTGAAAACAATTCACATGGACACCCCTACATTTTCTAATACAGTATGAAGCTGAGACCATTATGACTTTGTGGGTATCACTGTACTTTCTGAAGACATAGAAATATTCAACAAATAATGGGTTTTAATGCCCACAGAAGTGCTCATGTTTTACAGGGAAAAATCATGTCTTCTCAAACATATCCTAAGGTACTGTAGTAATATGTCTTCCTGAGAGGTAAAGCCAAAAGGTCAGTTGTTAGGTCATGTATGCCTCTCCAGAGAAGAACAGAAGGTGAAGGTCCAGTACACCAAAAAGCTATTGCTTATGTAAGTGCATAGAAGAAGGCAGCAGTTTTGTCTAACAGTTAACAAAAGCTCTGCTGGCTTTTCATATTCTTAGGGCTCATTCCCACTTCATCTGCTAATATAGCAAGTTATATTGAATTGATTCTCATCAAATTTTGCTGATCAGGATGCAGATTTTCAAGGTGGTAGCAAGCCTTAAGTATGGCTTTGTCACAACCATAACCAAGGCTTAGGATATTTTGAGTAAACATGGGCTCCCCTGGTGCAGGGCTTATTTGTCATCTGAATATGAGAAGTGTAGTTATGATTAGTAAATGCCAGAGCACTAAAGCTTGGAGACTCCTGAGTACCTTATCATGAGTCAGCTCCCCTATACTGTGCACCTAAGCAAAGCAAAAGAGAGAAAAACCCCGGACGCTATTTCCATTTCAAAAGCGTTTACATTTAATTTAATAATATTTGTAATGCATTCAGTGAATAGGCTGCAGTGAATTTCAACAAACTCTTTTAAACAAACCTGTGCTCCCAAAGGAGCTGCTGACTCAAGTTAAAGGCATAACCAAAGCAGACATTTCCATGAGGCAGCAGCAGACTGGGATCAATGGCATGGTCCTGCTGCCCACAGCAAGAGAGGGCTCCATGTGTATCAGGCAGCTGCTGTCTGGGACAAGTCTGAGGAGGGGGATTCCTTCTTCAGGAAGAAGACCCACCTCAGGGTCGAGAAAGAGCAGCAAATCTGATTTTCATGGAATCATGGAATATCAGGGATTGGAAAGGACCTCAAGAGATCATCTAGTCCAATCCCTCTGCCAGAGCAGGAACACCCAGATCAGGTCACACAGGAACTCATCCTCATGGGTTTTGAATGTCTCCAGAGAAGAAGACTCCACAACCCCTCTGGGCAGCCTGTTCTAGTGTTATGTTACCCTCACTGTGAAAAAGTTTTTTCTTACATTTCTCTGGAACCTTCTATGTTCCTGCTTGTACCCATTTCCCCTTGTCCTATTATTCGAGGTCACTGAGAAGAACCTGGCTCCATCCTCCTGACTCTCACCCTTTCCATATTTATAAACATTAATGAGGTCTCCCCTCAGTCTCCTCTCCTCCAAGCTTAAGAGACTCAGCTCCCTCAGCTGTTCCTCATAAGGGAGATGTTCCAATCCCTTTATCACCTTCGTGGCTCTGTGCTTACTCTCTCAAGAAGTTCCCTGTCCTTCCTGAACTGAGGGGACCAGAACTGGAGACAATATTCCAGACATGGTCTCACCAGGGTAGAGCTGGTGACCTACTGACTATACCCCTTTTAATACACCCCAGGATGCCATTGGCCTTCTTGGCCACAAGGCCACATTGTTGGCTCATGGTCATCTGTTTTGGTGCCAAAAAGCTGGTGCCTGAACCCTGGCCAGCCCCAGACACAGAAGCTGGTCTTCCCATAAGCACCAGCTTCAGAAAAAATGTCTCACTGTGTTATGGGGTATATAGAATCGACCATTCTCCCTGCCCCAATGGCACCGAGCAGCAATTCATGCCCAAGGCTGTTTTAAACCCAAGAGGTGCTTTACACACAAGAGATGGGGCTGAGCACCCCTCACCTGACAGAGCATGGCCTGCCAGTGGCCTTCTGCGGACACCCCTGACACAGGAAACCCTCAGGCCTTTTTCTGAAAACACACCTTTGTTTCTTACCTTCTTCGAGGCATCAAGAGGCGTCTGTTAGGCTGCTTAAGCTTTTTTCTGGCAAGATCTAACAGCATGGAAGCATGCCCTTGGGGCATTTGGCTTCCATAGTTTTCCCTCCCCCTGCACTGAGAGCAGTTGCTGGCACCTCACCTCTTCATGGCCTACCAGGCCTCCTCCACACTGTTTATGCACAAAAAATAATGAATCCCAGTTTTATCTAGTAATAGGCTGGAAATTTTTCTCATGTGTAGGAACACCATTTGGCAAAAAGCACCTCCTGCTCCCTGAGAGCGGCTGTTTACCTGCGGATAGTGACTTGGGCCTGATCAGAGCCATGCTGCAAGCCCAAGTCCCACTGGTCTGGACTTGCCATGGCCCTTGTGGATGGACTCTGGTTGAGCTTAATGCACCCCAGAGTGTCCCTCACCACACAGGACCCTGGGCCTGCTATGTTTCAGGGAGAGTCTGCCCTCATCATTGTTCAGATGCCATCCAGAGGGACCTTGACATGCTTGAGAGGTGGATGCATGCCAATAAGGCCAAGTGCAAGTGCAAGGTCCTGCACCCGGGTCGGGGCAACCGCAGGCACAGATACAGGCTGAGTGGAGAGTGCCTTGAGTGCAACCCTGAAGAGAAGGATTTCGGGGGGTCAGTGGATGAGAAAATCAACATGAGCCAGCAGTGTGTGCTTGCAGCCCAGAAGCCAGCCCAGTCCTGGGCTGCATCAAGAGAAGTGTGACCAGAAGGTCAAGGGAGGTGATTTTGCTCCTCTACTGGGCTACATGAAGTAGGCTACAGCAAGGCTGCGGAAGGAATGTTCAATAGGGTATGTGATGGAAGGACTAGGAATAATGGATGTAAATTGGAAGAGGGGATATTTAGGCTGGAGATAAGAAAGAAATTCTTTACTGTGAGGGTGGTGAGACACTGGAACAGGTTGTCCAGAGAGGCTGTGAATGCTCCCTCCCTGGAGGTGTTGAAGGCCAGGCTGGAGAAGGCACTGAGCAACCTGATCTAGTGGGAGGTGTCCCTGCCTATGGCAGCTGGGTTGGAACTAGATGATCTTTAAGGTCCCTTCCAACCCAAACATAGCTAAGACTTCTCCACATGGGGCAGAGAGAAGTGACTTTCCTTAGTGAAAATGGCTTTTCCTGTGTAATAGACAGCAGAAAACAAACCTGGCTTAGTACATGATTTCCTCTGGGGCTTTGTGGCTGCTGCTAATCACTCTTCTCCTCTTGCCACTTGTCACGGCTAATGGCATTTTGTAAGGACTGGCAAATACCTCATCTCTAAAAGGCAAGCACTGGATAAAGGATTCATCTGCCTGGGGAAAGTGAGGTTATGTGGCCATTTGTCAGTTCTTGAGGATAACTTAGTAAGCTAAGCTACCGAGCCAGCAGCTGCTGCTTTCACAGTGCCTCAGACCAGGTCTCTCTGATGGGTTAGATCATGGGATCATAGAAAAATAGGGTATTTTATGTTGGAAGGAACCTTTAAAGATCATCAAATCCAACCCCCCTGCAATGTGCAGGTACAACTTCAAGTAGATCAGCTTGCTCAGAGCCCTGTTCAAGCAGACCCTGAATGTATCCAGGGATGGGGCATCTCCCTCTTCTCCGGGCAACCTGTTCCTGATCTCACTAGTTCCCCTTTCTCTTCTGACATCTAAATTATTGATACCATAAAATTTTAATCTTCAATTGCATCACCTGCCTGCAGCCTTCACATGCCTGGCCCAACCCTGTGCCCCATGGTCCAGGACTGCATACTGATCTGTCACTTACTGTCAGCCTGAGAGACCATTTAACTCAAAGACTTCTGTGCTTCACTCTTGCTCTTCCTTCCCATGTGAGGCAACACTAGCTCTCCCCAGCACTTCAAAAGTTCATTTATTAAGCTCATTGAATGATCACAGCATAAAGCCTTCAATATGAACTTGCTCTCAAAGTCATTTCTATCAGTAACTAGCCATACCTAAAGCACATCATGTTCAGTATAATGATCATGCAAGAACATCTAGCTCTCTGCTGCAAGCTAGAGTCTTGTTCCACTCTGAACACGATCCTCTCCAGAGGACAGAAATTAGAGCTTTTTCTGAACAGCTGCTCCAACTCATGTGGAACACCCAGAAACCTGCTTGATGGTACTTTGTTACAGATGTTGTAACACAAGCTGTTAAAAAGCAGTTGTGACACAACATTAGCACCTCAAAGCTTCTATAGGGAACCAGGCAGTGTACTGAGCAGGCTGTTAAAAAAACCACACACACACATGCACACACACAATATCAGGGGTTGGAAGGGACCTGAAGAGATCATCTAGTCCAATCCCCCTGCCAGAGCAGGAACACCCAGATCAGGTCACATAGACACTCATCCAGATGGATTTTGAATGTTTCTGGGCAGTCTGTTCCAGTGTTCTGTTACCCTCACTGTGAAAAAGGTTTTTTCTTACATTTCTCTGGAAACTTCTTTGTTCCAGCTTGTACTGTGTTATGAGATAAACTCTTCTCTGAACAAATTACAAACTAAACATGCAAAGCAGACATTATATGAAGTTATTTTGAAGTGTAGGAGGGTGAAATTCACCCTTTTGCAGAAAATTCTGGGTATCACATCTTTCTTAGGCCTGCGAAGTATTCTTTAGCTGATCCATAGAGAAGTTGTGTGAACAGCACTCCAAGACAGCAGACTAACAGTAGCAAAATCTTGTCCCAATAACTTCATTCCTCCAAAGGAACCCCCAAACCTAAGAGGTCAAAAATCAGCTTCTATTCTTGGCTAGGTGTAACTATGAACATTAGAATATGATGGCAAATCTAAATTCTTATGAAAAATTGCCAGAGGCCCATAAAGCTGTTAAAGTGCAGTAGGCAGGCTTTCACATAATTGCAAGTCTTCTTTTCTCAAATGCCCAACCTGATTGACCAATTAAAGTATTTAATTCTCTGAGAAAGAGTCTATCATTAACTGTAATTTTTTCTAGTCTCGCCAGTCCCTTTGTGGCTGCCTCTGCGAAAGAAGCATTATACAAGAACTCAATCTCCATATTATAGTGTGGAATTTTTGATAGTCTGCTATAAATAGGAATTGATTCATAAGGAGAATAATAAATTCATTGCCAGTCTTTTACCAAGTACTTAATGACTGTCAAGATACATTAAACATCCTTTGCTCTGCACTGGAACCTAGGCTTATTCTTGGCTAACACATCTGCCTGTATTCTGCACCCAAGTGCATTAATGCTAAGTGAAAAATAGTCTCAGGGACTATGAATAAATTTTAGAGTGCTTTATTTCATTATTAATGTTGACACTGATCATTATGAATGCCTTCCAAAAGAGGTGATCATATTGACTAGACAATCTATCATCCCTGGAAATAAAGCAAAAAAGTAAAAAAAATAAACTCTTCACCCAGACCGTTATAATCTTACCAAGTTCTCCTGGTTATTCTCACCTAAGAGACCTTGTCACCATGCTAGGCCTTGGAAAAGTTAAAGAAATACTTTAATGTATAGATTATTTCAGAGCCAGGGAATGTAAGTCCACATGTATCTTTACTTTCGTCCAACCTTATTATGGTCCCAAGTCCATCTGTCAGTGTAATTACCAAAGCGTACTGAGCATTGCATTTAGCTTCAGAATACAGCAGGTCTTGCCTGTTTGTCACAGAGCACAACCCCTGGTCTTGGCCAGCCTCTCCTCCCAGCACCAGCTGCAAAAATCAAGTCCAGGGCTGAAAGGACACATAAGCTCCTGAGATTTGCTGTGCTATCCAGGTGATCCTTCATGGCAGGCTCATGGGTTCCCTAGGAAAAAGTGCACCAAAGATATCCAAACAAAGCCTAACATCTGACCAATGGGACAAGGAGAGCCAAGGGGACAGAAAAAATACTGTTGAAAGTTGTATGTCTCAAGCCAGTGTTCATTTTCAGTTCTTGCTTTTACAAGGCCTGAGGAGGAGTATCCATTATGCTGCAAGAACATAAATCCACAGCATGTACTTTTAAAGAAAAACCGAGCAGAGCCAGGGAATATGGTCTACAGTTGAGGTCTATGATGTGTAATTACACTACAGAGCATTAGCCTGCATAATGTATATCAGTACTAGGAACAACCTGGAGGCTTCTCTGTGATTGTTTATGAATTCAGCATGAGACCTCATTATTTGATATATGCACTTGGTACATACACTGTTCTAATTCAATACCATGTTGTCAGGAACTGCAGGGAGGATGGATGACTACAGAGCAGATTACAGCCTCTCAACACAGCTCCAGGTTTACTAGGTTACTAGCTTTTCTTTTTCCTTTCTCTGATCACTTTCCACTGGCTCAGAAAGTACTGAATAATTTTAAGGTTCATGGATAGTTTCAAAGGCATCTCCTAAGAGAAAAGGGAACAAACTCAAACTTTAGGATATAGACCAAATAAAATGTTGTTGCTGGCTAAAGATGTTTCCCTCAGAAAGGAGATGACAGTGACAATTCAACCACATCCCTGCCAGCAGGTTGAGAGACATGATTTTGCCCATTTACTCTGTTCTAATGAGACCCCAACTGGACCCCATCCAGGTCTGGAGCCCTCAGCAGCATCTCTGGACAGGCTCTGCTACAGACTAAGGCATTATGATTGTGAGGAGTAATATTGAGGGACACATGTTTCTTCTGCTACTGCCTACTGAACACTTCTTTTATGAAAGGATGCAAAGGAAAGGGAAATGTAAATCATGTTACTGAAGCTTACACATTCCCCTGCCTCATAAATGGCACTTAGCAATCAGAGTCTTTGCTATACTAACAGACACTAGACATTTTAAACAGTGGTTTGGCTTAACTGGAATACTTCATGGTTTAGTATCAGAATAAACATTAGACCCTGCCCATTTATTTTATGAATTTCAGTCAGCATTTATCAGAAGATAAAATATTAACAGGCCAGCTCTCTATTCCAAGAATAAGGACTATTCCAAATTAGAGGTGTCTCAGGAGTACTGGTGAATGTCTGCCTTCCTGCAGAGGGGTGGGATTGGGGAACAGGCTCAGGAAAAGGGACTTTTCTGGCCTCTGCCACAGGCCTATGCAAATCACTTCATTTGTCCCAGCCTTGGAAAAAATTAGAGCTGCATGAAAGCTTATAAAGTCAAAAAGAAACCTTGGGTAGAACACTTGCTGTTTGCAAGAAAATTCTTATTTTTGTATAAATTGTTTGTAATAATAAAATCACACAAGCCATGGGTTTGGGTTTTAGGTTTATTCCTCTCATTTTTGGTAGTGAAAACCAAAGCTTTTCAATGAAGTCCAAGGGAAAAAATAAGATCTTATTTTAGTTCAGTGGAAAAAACCAGTAACAATAAGAAAATAAATCTTTGACTAGCTCTAATGAATCTTTCTCATCATAGAAAAACACTTTGGCTGAAAGGCAGCATATTGGAGCCAAACACTGTTACAGATCAGCTCGCTCTTAGTAGTACAGTTATGCTGAAGTCATAGTCAGCTGATGGCATCCTGATTTGAACAGGTCACATTGGTGACACAGGTGAAGACCAGGACAAGTTGAAAGCACACAAAGGCCCATGCTGAACTATTTTGCTCCCCTTTACTCAAAGAAGATCAAACTGAGTTGTGTTAAGGTTCAATCATTATTTTGTTCAAGCCAGTGACTCAGACACTAAATAAAAAGGAGAGCTGATGGTACCTAAAATCTTCCTTCCATGATGGTCAGGGAAACCATACCAGACCCCTGCTTGGTAAGTGCTTATTTAAACACAGCTTCAGTTTCAGGCACAGTGAAGGCTCTGAAAGCAGTGAGGAACTCAGGGCTGCCCTAAAAAACCAAAATCAAACACAGTCATGTTTTAAACTGAATGTAACCTTACTGAATGAAATATCACCACAATGACTATGATGACACAATATTAAGAATATCCAGTGTCTGCATGTTTGGATGCCCACCAGCACTGAAAACCTATTAGCAGTTTTGGGAAGAAGACACAAAAATATCTTCAGAACAAGAGCACCTTTATTTCATAGCCGTTTTCTAAAATCATTGTGATGGATCTTGTGGCTAGATGTTCTTTTCCTCCCCAGGGATTTAGAATCATAGAATCAAAGAATAGTTTTGGTTGGAAGGGACCTTAAAGATCATCTAGTTCAAACACCCCTGCCACACCAGGGACACATCCCACTAGAACAACTTAGCCTTAAACAGCTCCAGGGAGGGGGCATTCCAAATAACAGTGGAGATGTAAGGCCATCAAACAAATATCTGCTATAAGTCTTGAGAATGTTAACCTGAAACAGTGTCAGAGGCACTGTTTGAACAAGCAGACAAGAAAATACCCATTTGGATGAATCTGTACAGGCATTAGTCTCAATCATCATTTCCTACCAAAACAAAGACCTTGGAAATGAGGCACTTGAACCCAGCTGTACATACTGCTCCAGACATGTTCATAATGTCTCCTTCAAAACATCTTGCTCTGCTACTTCCCTTGACCTGTCAGAAGAATAGAAAATAATCTGAAGTAGCCTAAATGCAGTTAATTGCTCTAAACTGTAAGTGTGCACATAACATAAATAAAAGGCATCTCTCTTTCCCAGTAGAAATCAGCTACAGGAATTATTTATTCAGCAAAGAAAAGACAGTTGGTCTTTAGACATACTTTGATTCCTTTTGATGTTTGCAAAACAAAATAAGATCATAACATAGGAGCAGACCCAAAATTCCAGCTGAATAAATTTATAGACTTGTTTTCATTCATTTTGAAGAGAGATCGTAATGTCTAAAAGCAATCAACTGATGGTTTTGGTCCACTTCTGTCTAATCACTGCTTCAATTGATGCATTTTCTAAAAATACTTGAAATTTAAACTGTCAGTTGTTAACAATATCTCTTCTTCTGACGTTAGATAATACTCAATCAGTGATTATGGGCACTGATTGCATGCCACCTATCTTTTCCATTTTGCTGACTGAAGATCCAGCTGTATCTGGCTTGTATCAGTGCACTTCAAAGACTGGCAAGTATAGCTACAAAGCTAAAAATAGCAACACTCTGCATCCCACGTCAGTTACTCTTTTACAAGTTACAAGAATCTTAAGAAGATCTTGAACGAGACAGAAACACAGCATGGGATTTAATAACCAGTAGACAGTTATATTGGTGATCACTGTTATATATATTCTCCAAGTAGCAAAAAATTACACCCCAGTTGGTAGACAGGTTGACTCTTGGGCTACTTTGCTCCCAAAAGGATTATCCCACACAGGATGACTGCAGCATAACTCTTCAAGCTAATCTCTGCCTGCAAAGTAGCTAGGGATTTGATCCATGGAGGCAACTAGTTCAGCTCTTTTTTCTTCTTCTGTGACACAGCCTCTACTATGAATAAATGCCATTACTGAATTAAAATAGTTTTGAATTGCAGAGCCTCTACTATGAGGCTGTGTTCACTGAAAAAGCTTAAACTGATGAAGGTATGTAGGAAGCTCAAAACAAAGACACCATATTCACCTTGATTGATAGTGGGTTCTGTGCATTTCCTGAGGTGGCAGGTGGTGAGACTTATACCATTCTAAAGCTTAGGCAATCATTTCTGTAATTAAAGAGTGTTACCACTCTACAGATCTCACAGGTGAGACTGGATAAAGACGAGATGGTGCACATAGGTGTTAAAATGACTGTACAGCAAAAACAATTTGCAATTAAGTAGGCCTGTTTTGAGAATTAAGAATGTTATTAACTTAAATGTTTTAAGGAACCGGCTGACCACTGACTTCCAAGTTGTAACCACAGTGTGTGCAGAAAACTCCAGGCAGTGGAGGATGCACAACATTGTAAAGTGTGAAGGCAGCATTGATGTCTCTTCAATTTTTCAGAGTATGCTGCTCCTCTAGATCCAATGTAAGTACAAGATACAGCCCTGATTTATAGCACTCTTGACCAGCTGCCATCTGCTTTACTGGGTACAGCTGTCTGGTGTGTATTGTGCCTGGGTCATTCCCTTTCTTTCTCCCAGACTTCTTATGCAGCCATTGCAGTGAGGAAACAATGTGGAAAGTCTGTGATGCACTTTTGGTTGGTGAGATCCCCTCAAGTCCTCACAGGCTCCTTTCTGCTATGAGCAGAGACCAAAAGGGCTGCAGTCTAGCCTAAGGAGTTTTATCTGACTCATCTCTAATAAATGCCAGAGAATTCTGCAGAGAACTACTTATGGTCAATTCACAGCCTGAAGAATAAATGCCATTACTGAATTAAAATAGTTTTGAATTGCAGAGCTGAAGAAACTGTGTTCTGCTTTCAGGGAGACCACAGGAAGAAAAGAAAGAAAAAGGAAAAAAAAACCCAAAACAACTGCCTTCATGGTACAGCCTCAACATGCAAACTCTTGCAAACACCAGCACTGCTCCCAGCAATCTGCTACACAGTATGCCAAGTCAACAGAGTTCTTAGTGCCCCCACAGCCTTCCTGGGAGCATCATACTTCCCAAAACTTCCTTTTCCTTAGACTGGCTTCAGTTGGTTCTGTGCCTGTTGTGTTTCTCTTTTGGCTGGTTTTCCTTCTTCCATCTCTGCTGGGTGTGGGTTTATGACTAGGAGCAATAGAACTTAGCAAGGAATGTAGCACTGTCTGTGTTGAGGCACACAGATGTACATCAGTCCAATTCCCTTTCATTTCCATTGGGTTCCCATCACAGGAACTCATGTTTGGGTAGGACTACCACACATATGCCTGCATTTTCTGGATGTGGCCAGGTTTTCTAGCCAGCAATTTTATCCTGTAGGTTAAAAGGGACATATTTCTGAGATCTTTTTACTTTTCCAGGAGCCGTGTTTCAATCCAGACAGCCTTAACATTTGAAGAAACTTCACAGTTGGTCACTGTGCACATACAGATGCACTCCTCAACAAATTTCCAGTGGGTTCTACACATCTTCATGGCATCAGAATTACTATGCATGCACAAACCCTCTGTGCAGTGCCTTCAATATGTCTAAAGCATTCTGGACTCTCTGTGTGTTTGCAGCCCGGCACATATGACTACTTAATGGATACTCATTCAAAAAAATACCAGAAAATAAGAAGAGAATCCCAGAAGAAGAACAAATGAAAAATATATTTAAACCTATCTGAATTTAAGCCACGGGTATAAATATGTACTTCCCTTTAAGTCTAGTATTTTTTTGTACATTGGGTATTTGTCTAGCACACTGGCACTCAGCGGGACAAAAGGACCTATCTGCTAGTCTCCATCCCATCCCAAGGTCTGCATGGGATGCAGAAATATGGGAGGAACTAGCACTGAAAATATGGCTTTCCAAAATACGGCAGCTTCAATTTGAAGAGATTTGTGGGCCCCTCTTCAATCTGAGGTCAAATATATGGTAAAAATGGAGCTGAAATAATTTAATTTACCTAGTTACCACAGCATGGCCAGAGGACTATCCTTATGGATACCTATATTGTAGGGACAATGTTTACTCATGCTGGAAACAAGTGAGTTCTCAGTATTAGGGCAACCAAATGTGAAACTGGAATTTTATCAGTTGGGAAGCACTGGTAAAGCTGCTTTTGCTCTCCTTGCTTCCTTGTACACCTTTTAAACAAAGTCACTCCATCCCATCCTTTCCTGAAGTCCATAATATTGATCAGTTCAGGTCTAGATACTAGCTGTATAGTCTAGATTATTTTTTTCTCTGTTCCAGCTACATTTGGAGCTTTACGTGGAACCATATATGAGCTTTGTGTGCTCATAAATTAGGTTTTGCTAAAATGAGATTTACTTCATTTATTAAATGTATTCCCTTTTCCCCCCATTCTCTTTGATTCTTTTCTATCTTCATTCTCTAGGGAGATTTTCAGAGCTCTTGTGTGTGAGGATTACAAAGGCAATAAGCGGATTATGGAAAAGTACCTTTTGGATGTACCCAGCATAATACAAATTAGGATTGTTTATAACTTTATTCCCTTATCAGTTATTACTCTGTGTGTGCTGATGTACTTTGTGGCCTCTAAATAAAACAAGGGATCCAAAGGTAAGCAAATTGTTGTAACTAGCACATTAAGAAATGCACTTGCCAAAGAATAGATCATGTGTACAGCACTGCTAATAAGGAAAGTTTATCTTACTATTAAAAGAATCTCCAGGAAAAGAGGTAATCTTGTAGAGCAAGCCATGGGGCTTCTGCAAATCTAATTTCTTTGCCTATGAAAAAAGGGCTGGCCATTACTTTGATGACTCTCTGGTCTCTTTTTGCTTTCAAACTCTTCAAGGCAAGAAACGCTTCCTCACCTACCCCAGCAGAACAAGATTCTGAGCTCGATGGAGATCTCCAAATGTTCACCTAGCATTAAAAAACAGTGTTGCTTAAAATTTCTCCCTTTACCTGCTGGAAAATCTTCTGTATGCACTTTTTAGTGTATCTAGTGAAAGTATATAAAGATAAAAATTCTTCATCCTATCACCAGGAAATTCAAAGAATGCAAAACTAATTTTATTTTAGGCCCTTCTGCTTTCAGCAGCAGTGCCTGCTGCATTCTGGAAGGATGCTAATGCCCAGGCCTACTACATGATAGCCAGATGCTTAGGTTGCAGAACCTACACAGTTCCTCTGGCTTCAGGCATTCCTGTTTCTTTCAGACAGGTGTAAAAAGATGGGAGGTAGTTAAAAACTAATTGCTCTATCAATTGTTTGAATATCTCTTCTGGCATTTTCTGCCTGGCAGAAGTGGTCAGGCTATTATTCTGCAGCAATGTTGATGTTGCTAAGAATGTCAATAACAAGGTGCACGGTACTGCAATGTGTTTTTGTGAGTGAACTGGTAAAAAAAAGAAATTTTTTTAAAATTGTGAGTAAGTGTGAGAAAGTGAACCCTAAAACTCTTGCAGGAAAAAAAAAAAAGAATGATCCCACCGTTTTCATGTTTACTGACACTGAATGCCATCCCCTTATCTCCTGGTAAAAAATGCAAGTGTAAATGTCAAGCCAAGGGAGGGATGACCTCTGACTTCTTTCAAAATGCCATGATGCTTTCAAAAGAACACTAGGAGAACAGGCTGAATGACTAACTGGTAGATTGTGCCCTCTGGAAAATCCCAAGACAGTGCTGAAATTGCTGAACTTCCCCAAAGGCAGAATGTGTTGTACTGAAAAGCAACACTGGGATCTGAGAAACAACAGCTCTGCCTCCCTCCACCACTATAGCAGGCTACTTCTCCACACTTGGTGCTTAGAGGAAGAAAGGAATGAAATCCTCTTCATCTTTTTTCACCCTTGAAAGCTGAGCTGATTTTGAAGTGAACATCCATCCTTCCCCTTCTTTCCTCTCCACTTCCTGCTCCCAAGGGCTTCAGCAGCAGCTGCTGAAACTCACACTGAAACTCACACTGGCATGACCTAGGAAAAGGATTACATGCTGGGAGGGTCAGAATCCATAATCCTCCTGCCAACACTCAGCCTCAGAAGACTGCTGCACTTATTTTAGACCCTCTCTGTGGGAGGCAGCAATTGGTGGGCAGATAAGGCTTACAAATTAACACAATTCTACATGCATTCCTATGCTTAGTAGTCTTCCAGCTCATGCTGCCTCATTTTACTGCTGCATGAAGGGGCAGAAGGTAGTTTTACATGAGGCTGGAGACACTACCACACACACATCAAGTGGTGGTACAAGTATTTGGTAGTTTGTTGGTACAGATATAGAAAGAGAGAGCACACACACATTCACACTATAAGCTATATATGTTTTCCTCTGTCAAGGTGCTTAAGTTTTATGGAACAAGTCAGCAAGAATACCATGAAAATACAGTATGATTCAAGGCTCACTGTGACTTTACCACACTTTGATATTCAACCACAAGAAACCTTGCTGAGAACTGCGAGACAAGCTATCCAGTGGCATTTTTAGCATGCCTTGCCCCCTACAACTGAGACAGGCAACTCAAATGAGGGATCCCTAGTCATTTGTTACCAAACATACTTAACAATCTCTTTTTGCCCTAAGCAATGGTGATTGTGGTGCAGCCAAGCTGGCTGAGACTCCTATCACTTACTGCAGACAATACTTGCCTTCTGGAAGCTTTCTGGTTAAGTCTTCCTGATGCCAGGAATTCCCAGCTAAAACATCAACATGGCAATAGCCACGTACTTGCAACCCTTGTGATTAACTCAGGCAGATTTGTTGTTGGTTGCTAAAGGCAACTGCTTCTGACTGATGGTTTCCATGAACTTTCCACCAGCTGGGTGGGGCCTGGGCTATCATATTTCCAGGGCTCTGAAGGCTGGAGAGGCAGCAGGAAAAAAATAGGAAAACCATAAAGATACCTGCCCTAATCCTTCACTTGGTGAACAGCTTGTAACCATAGTAGCTTAGTGTGGTGTATTATGTGTGTGATATTAGTTGCAAGCTGTATAAAATAAAGTCCAACTAAACAAAAGTTTGTAAAGCTCTTTCTAAATCATTAACATTAAACCCCCACTCTTTTAATTTTCTCACCCTAGTAAAACAAATCTCTTTTTAAATATTTAACAGGGGGGGGGAAAGAAGACCAGTATGAAAGAGATTTGCAAAAACTTGTTTATCAGTCCTGGGTGTGTGAGCCTATCTATCAGCCCTCCATGACTCCTGGTGTAGTTTTCTCTGTCTACTTCAGATGATATGAAAGGATTCCAATATACACTTGAAACATTTTTCTCCAGATATATTTCTACCAGCATTTTTTTCTTTAGCATAGTTATTTGTCTCTTTTAAGGTCTGCTTTACATTACATAGTCTCCTTGTATTCTGTGGGGATGAAAAGCATATACATTTCTACTCCTCCCCTTATTATTGTACCATTTTTTGAAGAAAAGCATCTCATGTGTTCTAAAAACATGCTGTTATTACAAAGTTTAAAAAAACCTGTTGATGACTCACTGGGAAATAGTGAACAATGTCATTTTCCCAACTTTGCTTTATTCCCTTTCAATCTTAGATTTTTCTGCCAGAAAGGTGCAAATCAATTTTTGTAGGTAGGGCTGGTGGCTCCATTGTTGAGATTTCTTAAGTACATTTATCAAATGTTAGGAATTTTAGCTCAAATTTCCACCCTTAATAGTTACCTAAACCTGGATTACATGGGAAGCTCTTAGGCAAAAGATTCTCTTATCTCTAAGACTAGGGCTAGAGTATATTTTGTCTTGTTAAAATATTCTGGTAATCTCTCTCAGAGAAGCTTTAATGCCCTTACCCTTTCAAAAAGGAACATCAAATTTGCCTTTATGGAAGCCAATTTGACCATATTACAAGGCTCTGAAAAAACGCAGAGAATATCTGACCAGATCCAGCGATCACATCTTTCTGATGCAAGATGGACAACAAGAGAGAGAGATTAGACTGCGAGACAGAAGACAGAGACTTGAGGTTTACAGAGATTGGACTGGATGCCGGGGAGCTTGTCCAGGGACCTGTCCAAGGGCTCCATGCTAACAGAATGGTACCTTCCCAGTTCTTTCTCCTGGCCAGGCTGTCTCAGTCCTCCCCATGTGTCACTTCTCACTCTTATCAGGTCCCTCTGTGAGCACCCCTAACTCAGTTCACTAATCCCACAGAAGGTGGCTGGATTAGTTTTTTGCCAGAGCTCAGAGGTAGGTCTGAGTCATACAAGCACCAGTGAAAGATAAATGGTGGCAGCAGACCCTCTGAAAGAGGAGGTAGGAGATCTCAAACTTGCTGGCAGTGAGCTGTTAGATCAGCACACCTGTGCTTGTAAAATTGAATCTCAATGAAACTTCACAGATTAATTTTCCAAAGATTTGCTAACACTCATCTGCACTACACAGATGGTTCTCCTAGAAGCAAGCAGAACTTTTGTTTTCATTGCAATTGTGGCTCCTCAAGCTTTTTGGATTGGGGTACCGAAGCAAAAAGCTGGCTCCTTCCCTCCCACTCTCCCAGAATTTCCCTCCTCCAGAACATACTCCATGAGGAAGAAAGCCAGTAGCACAGTACAGTCGGGTGAGATGCAAGAGACAGATAGACTGTGAGACAGTAGCTGAGACAGAGGACAGAGACTTGAGGTTTACAGAGATTGGACTGGGTGCCTGGGGCAGAAACAGGAGAGCTGAGCATAACATAGGGATCAGGACATGGGATTGGAGTCTAGTTGTCAAAGAGACCAAGAGTTAGAGAGAAAAAAAGAAGTTGTGGTCAGATAAGAACTCAAGGAAGGGTCAATAGGGGTGAATGTCATTGTCCTGGTGTGGGAGGCTATGCCTGCTCTGACTGAGCAGACATGGNAAACCTACCTTAAATTTAACTGATAATTGTAGCTGTAGCCCTTCACATCTCAGCATGATATACAAAACCCTCTCAAGATGGTGGGTGAATGCATAAGCAGCACTTTGCTGAGCAGCATCCCAAGAATGAAAAGGAGATGCAGGAAAAAACACGCATGCCTCAGAGAAACTGGCAGAATAGCATGCCCACTAAAACACACTGTTGAATTCACTAGTTATCTATTGCCAGAAAATACCTGCAAAAGTCAGCTCCAAAATGTGTCATGCCTCTCCAGTGGCAAATTCATAGTCATCCTTGGCATTCCATAATGCCCAAATAAAACAAAAGCTTGAGAAGAAGAGAGAGCCTCCTTCTAGCTGCTGATCACTCTGGACAGCCACATGATGCTCTGTTATCAAGGCTTGGATTGGCAGGGGAAATGCTAATCCAGAGTAAAAAAAACAGGTACTTGAAATTCAGATATTCTCAATATATATCATTTTACTTCATATCCTTTATGCATGTCACAAGGTTCAATGCAGTAATAACTTTTTATTTCTGACCTTGTGACCCTTAGTACACAGAGAATGGATGTGCAATAGGGATTAGTTTGGTCAGGTTTATTTAATGAGGCCATTGCTTTTCTACAGGAAAAAAGAAGTACAAGGTCATGGAAGTAAAGATATGTTCAGAGTGGCTGAGAACAAGGGACCAGATAAAGGTTTCAGTGTTCATGTAGCTTTGGCCACTCCTGGCACTTAAGAAATTGTTTTGGTTTTTTTTCAGAAGAAAAATGATCTTTCAATGATTTGTTTAATGTTTATATTCATTATACCATACTGCCATTTGACCAATCCACACAGATTTGAAAGCAAATTTGACCTCAAAACTGCCATGTTGGCTGCAAGCTCCCAAGATTTTCCTTAGTTTTAACAGCCATTAAAGACTGTTTGAACTAAGCCATGGGTCTAACCACTGAAACAGATTAAACACGCACTTGTTCCAGTAGTTTCTGCTTATATTGCTATGAACACCTCAGCATGGTTGTAGACCAGTTTACTACAATCACTTAAAAAACCAGTCAGATTTGTACAAATCAAAGGGCAGATCTCATGTGAGGAAGCTGTAAGTTACCATTCTTCAAGGAGTAGCAGCTTTGAATTCTTCCTCACTTGGAGCTGATTTTAATCTAAAATTCGTAATTAAAAGTCTACTCTTCATATTATTAATATTCTCAGATATTTACCCTTGGGGAAGCCTGTTTTTCCAAAGTGCAACAGTTCATTTCTTTCCATGGCTGAACCGTATGTGGAGGCTCCTCTTTGTGCCCACCAAAGCATGCAATGAACATTGCAAACTCTCCAATTAATAAATTCACAGAATCACAGAATATCAGGGATTGGAAGGGACCTGAAGAGATCATCTGGTCCAATTCCCCTGCCAGAGCAGGAACACCCAGACCAGGTCAGACAGGAAGACATCCAAACAGGTTTTAATTGTCTCCAGAGGAGACCCCACTGGCCACCCTGTGCCACTGTTCTGTCACTCTCACTCTGGAAAAAAATTTTGATGTATTTCTGTGGAACCTCCTGTGTTCCAGCCTGCACCCACTGCCCCTTGTCCTATCTTTGAATGTCACTGAGAAGAGCCTGGCTCCATCCTCCTGACACTCTCCCTTTACATATTTATAGACATGAATGAGGTCATCCCTCAGTCTCCTCCAAACTAAAGAGTCCCAGCTCCCTCAGCCTTTCCTCAGAAGGGAGATGCTCCCTCATCCTCTTTGTGGCTCTGTGTTGGACTCTCTCCAGCAGTTCCCTGTCCTTCTTGAACTGAGAGCCTCGCAACTGGACACAATATTCCAGATGTGATCTCACCAGGGCAGAGCAGACACCACAAAGAACAGAACCAAACAAAGCCAAGCAACCCAAACCATTGGAGGAACAGCCAGGTCCAACATTTCAGGTCAGCCATTACCAATATTTCATGATTTTGGGGCTAAGGAAGAAATGTGACCCAAAGCACAGAACTTTTTGATTACTTTTGAGCACTGCCAGCGGGCTGTTTCATTAAAATGCCTGAAGAATGCCCCTCACTCTCAGTTGTTTCCCAACTCCAGTGTGCCACACCATTTCAGAGAGGGCCTTGCTGCTTTCCCAAGTCTCCAAAATTCTGTTTACTGTCCTAGTATCAGGTCACATAACTCATTGAATCCTTCTTTCACATTTTTCTCAGCAGCCCACGCCACCCAAAGCCTTTTTTTGTGCTGTGTTTTATTAACTAATATATCATGCTGGAGCTCTAATATGCAAAGCAGCATTTCACTGCATAATTTCAAACCTGGACTCATTCATCTTTCCCTTGGCCACAACTCAGGAGCTCCTCTTAACAGCCAATTAGTGAGTCTAGAAGTTTGTTACAAGACAAACAACATACCAAGGTAAAAGCTATAAACACAAAGCAAATCACTTATGGCCATTGTTCTTCCTGGTAGGAAGAAGAAAAGCTTTCCTGGCTGTGTTTTATGGCCTGCTCCTGGCTCTGTCCTGGTCTCCTCAGGTTGTCATTCTTGCAGGCATTAATAGGGAAGAGAGATGAGCTCAAATTCATTAGTCTGTCCCAGAAGCAAGCAAGGATTTGGGTCTGAAGTTTGCATAAGTTGCAATAGAATTGTATAATATTGTAAAATGTTATATTTTGATGTTGTTGAACCACAGCAGGTGGTCCTGCTTCCCCAGGTTCTCCTGGGTACTGAGCAGGAGCTGGGCCAACAACCTCCAATCCTGTTACAATATGAAAAATTCTTTAACATTTGGCTTATTGTGCATAAAGTTTGAGATCAAAAACTTGTTAAATTTGCTCTTAGATAAAAGTTTTGTGTCGGAATCATTCAAAGTTGATGGCTTTCATCATCTTTTTCTGAACACAAGAATTAGATTCTGCCTTTTGGGAAGTGTTGGAGTGCTGTTGGGACCAAGGGCTCTAGAGAATAAAATAAAATAAAATAAAGATTTTGAGATATGTTAAAGTTACAGTTTTTAACCTGCAATCCATGTGTTCAAAAGTGTTCAAAGAGTGCATATAAGGGGTCTGCAGAGGGTAACTAAGAAAGGCAAACCTATTTTCCATTGTATTAAATCATGATACAGGAACCAACATTTCCACCTTAAAAAAAGTCTTAAGGTGTTGCAAATACGAAAAGTTTAAAAAACATGTTTCTGGCAATTCTGACTTGAGGTTTCAATTATTTAAGTGATATGAGGGCCCCAGCTCTACTGAAGTTAACCAGGATTTGTTCTAAATCCCACAGGTAATTTGGAAAGGTCAAAACAGAGTTTCTGCTGGGAGGTTCCAACTGTGTACATTGTGCAGAGCTCTAACTTTTCTTTTTTCTTTTTTCTCTTTCTTTTCTTTCTTTTCTTTTC